>BJCM01066195.1:5000-18583 GCA_018326385.1 Flaveria bidentis | reverse complement strand
AAATCATTCATATGATCGTATTTTTAGCTAAATGTATCTTTCGAGGTCAAACTTCTTAAAATCTCCTCTAAAATGGGCATGTCAAAGCTATAGCAATTTATTCCTAGGGTCCCTTTGGCAACTAAGTCATAAAGAGTGTAGATATTAAGAATGTTTATCTAGGCATTATTATTAGTAATATATCCAATGACAAAGAGGTAACATCTAGATTTGATCATGTTCTGTCTGACAAGTACCAAAAGGTTTTAGAGACGCGTCAAACGACCAGATCGCCCCATAGCATTAACAACTTCTACTCAAATATGGCTCGCTCCCAAAACATTGGTGGATGAATTTTAAATGAATCAGATAATTGTGTCTTCTGTATTGCTAAGAAATGGATGCCATGAGAAGCCACCAACTTTTTAATCCAAAAGGCTTTCTTAGAATCACCTATACCCCTAATTATATAACTAATTTGGAACCATTTGCAGCCTCTTTTCCTTGACTTAGGTATCTCACTTGTTCTTCATATCCACTCAAATCAATCCTAAACATTATTTACGTAGATTGTACTCCTAACTTTTTACTCCCCAGATCTCTTCTCTAGACTTTTAGGGGATTTTGGCACCCGGAAAAAGACCTAAAAAGCTCTCTTATCGGGTTCCTTCTTTTAAATAATTTCAACACCTTCCATGGCATATGAATTTTCTATAGTTGCCTCACAAAACTCTGTTACATCATTGTTATGTTCCTCCATCATCTCCCGATCGCCTAAAAGAAACTCTAGTGCCTAATCTCCATCATCTTCAATGATCCATACTTTGAGCATAGAATTCATCCAAGAGATTACCATTTCTTATTCGATTTGGTCACTTATTTTTTTCATAACCCAATTTTATCAAATGATGGATTCGTGTAATTCAAGGAAGCCTCCAATGGATTAATAATCTCCACACGTTTTTCTCTAGTCGCATAAAAAACCTTCATATTCTCAACTTTATAGGAGACTCTTGAATCCTACCTTGCAATATGATTGTACTCCAACTTTTGGCCCTCCTAGATAAACAACTTTATTAACCAAATTTCACAAATCTTCTATTCCATACATGCATTAGAAAGATATTAGAACCCTCAAACTATCAATGTAAAGTACGTATGGTAGGATTTTCCAGATTGGAATTGAT
The DNA here is from genome assembly GCA_018326385.1 of Flaveria bidentis. NCBI lineage: Eukaryota > Viridiplantae > Streptophyta > Magnoliopsida > Asterales > Asteraceae > Flaveria > Flaveria bidentis. The sequence continues at coordinate 17,417 of BJCM01066195.1, read as the reverse complement.
ATAAGACTGTTGAAGATTAGGGAGAGCTAAGAGTCCAACATCCTTCCAAACTATTAAGCACTTCCTCCATGATATTCCAGCACTAGTTTTGGGGTTAGGTATCCACATATATATTCCTTAGTTTACATTCATTGCTAGTGGAAGTACCGATGACAACATTCTTGAGGGATCTTTCTCTTACTAAACGGGAATGAGCCTTTCTTTCTGGAAGAAGCGTTGGTCGAGAGGGAGTTGTAGGAATGATTCTGAGAGAAGTCTTTGCTTGTTGATATTTGGACAGACAAACTCCCTCCTTAGAACCATATAACTTGATCACATTAATCTTTATGACGAAGCCCTTGTTTCTAAACGATCGAAACAGATAAAGCCAATAACGTTTCCTATTTATCTCGTTGCTTGGGCATAAAAGCATCCATAATATCTCCAAAGGGCTTGAACACATTCCCCAGTCTTGCACTTGGGAATCCTTCTGGGAGGTTATACACGAAAATGTAGTTTCAATCTCTAAAGAATCTCGTCATTCTCCTGTAAAATCTTTCCACGTCTCTTCAGTTTTCGCCGTTACACTACTCTTAAACCACATCGATCATAAACTACTTTTATCAAGTTTGAACCTGAGTTTGCTATAAAAATGCCTTTTATCACGAGGCTACAACCCAAATGATTTCAAATAATTAAAATAATTTTATTGAAAGGCAAATGTCTAACCAATTCAAATAATATGTTTTAATCATTTAACATTAGACTTTTTAATCATTCATCATCATATAATGCTTAACCATTCAGATATATGTCTTAACCATTCAGAGATGTGCTCGCGAAACAAACAGTCTGAACCATTAAGTGCTAAACCATTCAGACATCTAAACCATTAAGAGGCTGATTAAGAAGTTGTCAAACAGTCCCTTAGTTGTTTTTTAATAGGATTCATGTACCCTAATATATATCGCTCATTTGTATTTGACAAAATCACAAGCAGAGGAAGGTGTGCGTTAGAATTTATCTAATTAGATATGTATTATTGATAGTGTGAATGTTGCTTTGTATAGCAATAATATGTCTTGTGTCAATCTGAAATCAGATTTTTTAATTTAAGACATGACATACCAACAAGAGTATACGTGTATGATACTATGATGTGAAAATTATTTTTTAATGGTGTTGTAGATAAATTACACTTGTATAGTTGTATGGACTTGATCAAGGTGTTGTAAATAAATTATACTTGTATGGACTTCAATGTATCAAAAAAATAAATAATAAAAAAACACTTAGTGTTCTGTTAGTATGAATGCAAGTGAACTATTGCATTTAAATGTTAGTTTCCGGTTTTCATATTTATAGTCAAGTCCTCAACTAATTTACACTTAGATGATACCTTAGTTGGCATTAGATAAATATAATATGATTATAATTATAGTATTAATAATTTAACCCGTTGGCACTTTAACATATAATTCCAAATTAATATTCTTAGTCCATTTTACACGTCGCACGTTGCGGTGGCATCGTACACGATGTGATAAAGTATAAACTAACAATCGATCCAACTTTTAGTGGCCAAACTATAAAGCTTTAACAATCCCTGTATAAACCGGAATATAAGTTTAATAATATATATAATATCATTACCCGTTACTATATGCCTTAACTTAATAATGTTTGCTACTTATCAAATGATGTTCACTACAAAACTTTTCGACTACTTGCGACAAATGTTTGCTACTTATCAAATGATGTTCACTACAAAACTTTTCGACTACTTGCGACAAAAGTCGCCGCTTATAATGAACGAAATCAACGCTAAGACTTTTAAAATTAATTATCCTAAACATGATTAACTAACTCTACTAAAAAGGATTGGTAACTTTCCTTTTGTCTTTGGTAATGTAATATAGAATAATTATCAATCTCAAAGTTCAGACTGTGATGTATAGGAGAGTTTTAAGACTATATACGTGTAACACGTATTTAAAAGATACAAATAGAAAATGATAAAATTGTATAAAAAAAGTGAAACTTAATTTTTCAGTATGTACTCACCTCTTTCTAGGTAAATATTTTCTTCTTACCTTTTGACGACATGGATAAATTAAAAATTTACAAAAAAGATGATCGTGTTTTTAGGTTTGAAGTTCGTCTTGACACATTTGAATTGTGTTCTCTCTTTTAACATTAAAGTTATTTTGATGGTAATTCAAAAATATAATCGTATAAGACAAACGTGTTAAAAAACGGCTACGTGAGTCTATGAGAAAATCATACTAGAATTCTTAAGAATTTGATGCCCTAACCAGACCAAATGATTATTTATATAGTAGTCGAAACATTGTAACAAACCATTATAGTTATTCATGAAAAGTCATGACAATTGACCATCATATTCTCCGATTGTTGCTTAATTGCTATGTAAGCATACATTTGTTACTTTTTTTTAACAACAACTTCTAGATTAACTAAGATAGAATGAACAACATCAAGATAATCTAATAAATGCTCTCACCAAAACTCGAACCCACAATCTTTGGTTAAAGTGAACACACTAATTTAACTCCTACCCAATTACCACCACAGCCACCCCAACCCCTAATGCTCAATTTAATACCGACAAACAGGTTCAGACCTTGCTAATTTAAGTTAATGCTGATGACCATCAAATTGAAGCAACTTTTTATCAATTTTGCAGTTTGAAGCAAACGTCGTAACTCCTTTAATGCATAAAAGTCTCCCTCTCCCTCTTCCATCGATCATTATATCTTCTTTCATCCCTTCGGTCTTTGAGGAAAGTTTAATTTCGAGAAAAATAAGAAAACCATATATATCTTACCCTCCTTAAAAAAGACAACATATTCAATCTCATTCTAATCTTTCTATTCTTTTTAAATAAATAATAAACCAACATTCATTAGAAAATACAAATGCGTAATATATAAAAAAATATGGTTTTAAACTATATGTTTCTTAAACGTTTGGGTTATTTAAACGTCTTTTTTAAACCGTTGGTTTTATTAAAAACGTGTTTGTTCTCTTTTTCTAAATATCTATTTTTTTGAATGGTTAAATCATCAACTTTTATAAATGTTTTGGACCATTTGGTTTCTCTAAACATCTTATGTTCAACCCGTTCATGTTTAAAATGTTTTCTAAAATCGTTTTGTAGCACCACGGTAACCACTGTATAAATTCTAAAGAAGAGTTTTTGTTAATATTTTCAATGTTTTATGTATTAATTCTATCTTATTTTCTATTATTATTATTATGTTTATAATTTAATATGACAAGTTTTAAAGATTTATTAACGTTTCAAACGCTTTTATTAAAATGGTTTAAACCATACTTTTTTTTTCAAACGCCTTTTGTAAATGGTTTGAAAACTATTTGGGTTATTTAAACGTACTTTTCAAAACCTGTCGTTTTTCATGTTTTCAAAACGTTTGGTTTCCTTAAAAGTTTTTTTAACTATATTGGTTTTTTTAATCTTCTTTTTTAAAACATTCGTACTTTTAAATGTCTAAGTTTTTAAACAGTAGTTTGTTAAAAAAAAATACCGCTTGTTAATTTAAAAATCTTCTATTGTTTGATCTTTTTAAATGGCTTTTTAAAATGGTCTTAAAATGAGTAGGGCAAATAGAAATGGTATTTTTAAACGGCTTTAAAGCACAAACGAGTCGTCTTTTTTCTAAACGTTGTAAAAAGTATTTTTAAAAGCTTCATAAAAGACGTTTAACGAAAATGAAAGATTTTAGAACAGAGGCTTAAAAATCACCATTTAAAAAAAGAGGTTAGAAAAACAAATGTTCAAAATCATATTTTCTACAGAATTTTACTTTATTATTTAATGTAAAAAGTATACAAGAAAAGAATAAGATTTGACATGAAACTAACTAAAGTTAACTTTAATTAGTGAAAATGAAAAAAGAAGAAAAAAAACATGCACATTTTTAAACAAAAGATTTACATTGTAAATATTAAAACTAAAAGACAAACCATATTGTTGAATACAAAATCTGTAAATTACTCTAAAACTTATTTATATGTTAAAATCAAACAATTGTAAAAGCTATTTCGAACAAACTAACAACAAATGAAATTATTTATCTTCTACTTGGACACACACAAATTGCTGCTGCTAAATAGTGAAGCATCTTTGATAGAAATAAAGAGTACCTAGATGGGCTAAAATGTAATTAGTTTTAAATTTATCTAGTCAATAGTACGAAAAAGTAATATATCTTTTTTACTTAATATAATAATCATAACAAGATTACAAATTATATGTTTTTTTCTTTTCTTTTCTTTTATTTTTCATTAGCTTTTTTAGAATATTTAAAGTGTTTGCAAAGGAATATAATATTTTTTTTTGAACAACAAGTTAGTAATTAATAATATCAAATCAGCAAATGTTTTGCTAATGTCATAGTTTAAACTTCGGACTTTTAAAAAGTCAAAGTCTCCCATCTTCTCTTTACCATTAGACAAATCATTAACAAAAAATCTTACTATTACAATTAAAAGGTAACTATAATGATATGTGTCAGTATCATATTTTTTAATCAAAAATTTACCGTTTCTCTATTATATTAAATAACTACATTAATTTTTACAATATTATAAGATAAAAATATTTTTTAATAAATTAAGAAATAAATATTTTTATTATGTTATTTCTATACACTTAAATTTTTATAAAAAGATTTTTTGTCTAAAGCATCAATTTTTTAAACATACAAAATAATTTAGAATTGGTGTTTTTAAAAAAGAAACTAAAAATAATTAAAATTAAGAGTTATAGTAATAAAATTTTAAAAAATAACATTTTTAAAACGGTTTGTTGTGAAAAAAATGCTTAATTTGTTTTTTCGAAAAAATAAAAGTTTTAAAAGTTGGTATTATCGTGATATTTGATTGTACGTAATTTTAATTATATATTATCTTATGATATTATTTATAGTGAAAAGAAATTTTAATTTTATTTATTTATCACGTGTAATAAGATTTTACTAAAATTAGTCAAATATAAAGCGAAACCACGTTGGCTGGTAAAGACACAACACCTACGTGTAAAACGGCGCGTATGCATTTTCATATATTTAATTTATAAAAATTTAATTCACTATTGCACTACAACAAACAACATATAATAATATAATAATAATAATAAAAAATCATATAAGCTGAAATATGGGAAGGGTATATTTGGTATATAAAGTGTTTGTGCTGAATGATGAAGGCTAGTAATAATTCAAGTCCAATCGTTTTGGGTTGTCAAGCTCCGTGCGAGTCTCTATATCTAACTAGCCTTCAACTTCTTCTTAATTACGGTTTTGCCATTTTCTACATGTTAGTTGTTACTATACCTTTTGTTTCCACTTCCGCACCTTACTCATATTGGAATCCATAATCACCCCCTTGTTTTTTCACGAAAATATTTATCCATATCCCTTTTCTATTAATCTTTTATCTTGTTGGTCTTCCATATTACATTGAGTTGATAAGTTTATTTTGGTCGACAACGAAAGAAAATAAGGAGGAATCATCTTATAAGTAAATCGAACAACACTAGCTATTATATTTGTTTAATGATATAAAACATTTATCTTTGATTTCATCCTAACATGGCAAATATTATGCATACTAATTTATATGAACCATTGCAAATATTGAACGACATGACATGTGATTTTAATCATTAATGAATAAAAAACCTTTTGACATATACTTTGATTAAGAAGACCACAACAAATATATATTAAGAAATATGACTTTTTTTCATACGTACTTCAAAGTTATGTGACACATACGTCCAATTTCATTAACAAACCTTCTTTTAAAAAATATATTGATCCTTACGTTCAACAAGTTTAGTTACGATAACTTACGCTGCAAGCGTTCATATTTAGTCAAGCAAGACTAATTTGACTAGTGTAACATATTACAAACATACACAAAGTTAGAATTTCAATAATGTTGACCAAAGTAATGGAACTCCCTCTAGAAAAGTCATAGCTCCATTTGAGAATCTTTAATCTTCAAGGTGCGTTATTATCATTAACCTTTTTTCAAAGGGTTCAGTTTGAGCAACTGGGATACTTAAGGGACACAAAATACAAAATTGAACCCACTTCAGATATAACAATTCCTATACACGTTACTACCTTTGTCCTCTTATAAATACCCCAACATCCTCCATCCACCACCACTTTCTCTCTCAACTAACATCTCTCTACTTTAAACACTTTCTATCTAACACACACCATTTGACTTTCTCTCTCTTGATAATTCACCGGTTTTAATCTTTAAAGACCATGATGCAAATGGGCTCAATAGCTCCGGTGCAGAGTCTCCACATATTACAGGCAAGATTCGCCGTTAACTGTAATGGTAATGGGTCGTCGGTAAAACCGCCACTAAAGGCTTGTGTATCGAAGACCACGATGAAACCCACCACAAAGGTCACAAGAGAGCACCTCTCAAATCTTGAAAAACTTATAGGCACAAGAGAGGCTCAGGTAGTGGTTCAATCGGAGCCGAAGAGGGCTCCGGCTCCGAGAGAAAGCTCCGGCGATGGGTCGCCGGAGAGTAGGGGGAAGGGTCTTTTGGAGGGTTTAAATTTGCCCCAGTTTTGGGCGGAAAATAAGGTGGCGGAGGAGATGTCCCCCCGCCACCTCAACCGTTTGCAACGGTTGTTGTCTAAAAACGGTATTGAATACTCCCCCCGGAACAGTTTGGCTTCCCGGTGGAGGGAGTATCATGGGAGCAATAATTGGGCGGGGTTGCTTGATCCGCTGGATGAGAATCTCCGGCGAGAGATGGTCCGGTACGGCGAGTTTATCCAGGCGGCGTATCATTCTTTTCATTCTAATCCGGCGACATCCGGCGAGGAGCTTATGTCTCCCCGCCAGGTGGCTTTGCCGGATAGATGTTTTAAAGTGACAAAGACCCTTTACGCCACCTCGTCAGTGGGGTTACCCAATTGGGTTGACAAGGTGGCGCCAGATCTCGAGTGGATGACCCAGCGCACCAGCTGCATAGGGTACGTAGCTGTGTGCGAGGATCAACGAGAGATCTGGCGCATGGGAAGAAGGGACATTGTGATCTCCCTTAGAGGGACGGCCACGTGTCTCGAATGGGCGGAGAACATGCGGGACCTACTAGTAAAGATTCCTGGAAAATCGAATGATAAATGTGGACAGCCCAAGGTTCAGTGTGGGTTTTTGAGTCTGTACAAGACCGCTGGAGCCCATGTAGCGAGCCTAGCAGAGTCTGTGGTTACAGAAGTCAAAAGATTAACTGAATTATATAAAGGGGAAAACTTAAGTATAACGGTAACCGGGCATAGTCTTGGTGCAGCATTGGCTTTATTAGTGGCTGATGATCTAAGCACATGTTCGCAAGAAATGCCACCAATAGCGGTCTATACCTTTGGCGGCCCGCGAGTGGGAAACCGCGCTTTCACAAAACGTCTCAATGCTCAAAATGTAAAAGTGCTACGAATTGCAAACTCTCAAGATATTATAACTCGTGTTCCAGGAATGTTTGTCAGTGAACAACTTGACAAGAAGCTAAGAGAGTCTAAAAGTGCTAACAAAGTGTTGGACGTCCTCGATAATAACATGCCATGGGCATACACGCATGCTGGAACAGAACTAAGAGTTGACACGAAAAATTCACCGTATCTAAAACCGAATGCTGACGTGTCATGTTGTCATGACTTGGAAGCATACCTACACCTGGTGGATGGTTTCTTGGCATCAAATTGTCCATTTAGAGCAAATGCCAAAAGAAGTTTGGCCAAGTTGCTGCATGAACAAAACTCAAATGTGAAGAAACTATACACAAGCAAAGCACAAGGGTTGAAGTTAAACTTAGAAAGGAATATGCAAATGTCTAATTGTTTGCCTAGTCCATCATAATCTGTGCAACACCTTTATTCAAATCTTATTTTTTTTCAAGAGGCCGGGATAAATAGACTTCTTGTTAATATACATCTTATTGGGATCATGTGTTTAATTCTCTATATATCTACCACTATACATATACATACATACATACATACATACATCTACGTACATATATTTGTATGTTAATTTGTCTTGGTCATGATATTTATGTAAAACATGGTTTCCAAATAAACTCAACATTTTTTTATCGGGCAAGAAATATGATTGCTTGACAAGAAACTCATATATCGATTTAAGTCATACATAAACACCTTATGTATAACATCTCATGATATATATTATTGAAAGAGTTAGAGGAAAAGAAAACAAGAAAGAATTATATACTTTAATAAAAGAAATATTAGATTAAATAGTTAGTAATAAAGAGATTTAGTGTTCTAACAATTAATTTTTTTTTAAAAAATCTAATAATAATAATAACAACAACAATAATAATAATAAATAATAATAATAATAATATCATTATCATTATTATTATTAATAATATTACTATTAATATTATTATTAGTATTATTATAATTATTATAATAATTATTATTAGTATTATTATTTTTTTATTATTATTAATTTACATACTAAAAGTAAATTGATGTTTGTCAATTAATAAAATTTGATACTCTGAATAAAAAAAATTATTTTTTGAACTAATAAAAAAACTTAACATAAAAAGGTGAATTTAGGCAGTCAAAAAACCTTGTTGGTTGAAGTTAAATTAACTAAATAATATTACAATGCAACTAAAATATTTTAATCGATTGCGGAGTCAATGTGAATCAAGTACCGGTATGACTATTTTAAACAATAATTTATAAAACACTAGTCAAAGACATGAAAATAGACGACATAGTGTAAAAAGTTATACAATAATTTACTTATTTATTAGACATGTATTTATATATGTATTTATATATATATATGTATATGTATGTTTGTATGTGTGTGTGCATGGGCTTTGGATTATGCTAATAATCCATTTTGTCCAATAAGTAGAGGGACGATTCTAGATCATGCATGAAGGAAAATAATTGATTTTGTGTCAAGTCAAGAAAATTTACGAATAAAAAAGGCATGAGGGGTGAAAATGGAATACGGCTACAATATTGTTGATTTTTCTAAGTTCAAAATATCTTTTTACCATAAATAGCTTTTTATGTAACCGTTGTCTTTTAAAAAACTTACATCCGTATTTTTTTTATCTTTAGATTAAGTGAAGTTTTATTTACAAAGTATAATAACAAGTGGCTACCAGTTTTTTTTAATTTTCTTCAAGCGGTGTGTTTAGATTTTTTCTATTTTGCATCAGGATCACACCATGGAATTAAGACTTTGTTGAAGTCAATCCAAACATCTAAGGTTATGTACAACATGATGTCAGGATTATTTTCACAATTTATCAACATTTACAACACCACGTCAATATGTCATGATTATGTGTTATTTACGCCCATATTTTTTGGGCACATTAGAAACTGACGAGCATGAAACATTGAAACCTTTCCTGGCCATTCATTTTTTTTTTAAAGTATGGTTGAAACATAAATAAACATTCTCTTACAGTCAAGAGTAGTATAGGAAATTCATAAAAAGAAAAAAGAGAATAGTCAGAAAGAAGAAATCACAAACAACCACTTGATTTTCAAAACACGACTTCTTTGTGCTTTTCTTTTCAAATATCTCCTGGCAACAAAAAGTTGTGTTTAGATGAATTAATAGACTTAAAGCGAAACAAAATTTGAATCCGACTTGAGCTATTCGAATAAAATTTGAATGTTACTTGATCTATTCGAGCAATCTCATTCCAAAAGCTACATTACTAACTCCACCAATTGTGTTGAAAAATCCACCATCTCTTCCTTACATAAGGACCACCACCAAACCAGACAGCGGTGCAAAGTATAGTTTTTGAAAGTAAGTGTTTCTGGTGGTGATGTATAGAAATAATAAAAATAAAACTAAAAGAGGTAATGTGTGGGATTGAGCAAATGGGACATGCAATGATTGATTTTTGGTTGTGTTTTAGAAAATGATCACCTTTTAAGTTTGAAAACACACAACTTGTGTGAGTGTACGTACGTGTAAGAGGTTCATCGATATGATAACATTGATCTTGTTTTATAATGGACCGATTACTATTTTGTTTTACGTATGAAATACATGTTTCACATTTGAAACATAGATGTTTAAAATATTGTTAGAGTATAACTGGTGTGTCATCCAAATTTCTCAAATAAGAACAATACTTGCTTCTAATTTATTTCCGTGTGAAACTACATTACCTTATTTAATATTGGTAAACATAATTACAAAAAGTATCATTTAAATTTATGGGGTTTTTACATATATCCCAACTTAAATTACATATCTCCCCAACCCCTAAAATTAATTACATATTTTCTCTTTTCTTAATAAATTACTCATTTACCTTTTTTTTTTAATTTTCAATACATACAATAAAAAGTCAGGTATTCTAAAACCCATTTATTTTTGCTCAAACCCTAAACGACGGCTCTGCTTTGTGACTGCTCCTTTGCAATTGTGTGAAACTAAAGCTTCTTGTAAGTTAATATTAAACTGTTCCATGCGTAAAACAATTTCTAAAGATTCTGTTTGATTTTCTTTTGCTTTCATACATTGCTTTAATAGTATTTGTATTTTTTAATCAAAATTACTTGTTGCTATGTATTAATAAACAATTTTTAATTCTTTTTTTTTCTGTTTAGCAAGGAAAAAATTTAGAATTTTATGTCTATATATGTAACTTTATAAATGTTTTGCTTTCTTTTTGTTTTGGTCTATCCAAATTAGGTTGATTTACGTTGGAAGATGAAAATATGAATGTAAACCACTCATTTACACCAACATGGGAAAATAGGGATCAATCACCAACACTCGAGATATTGATGTCCAAGGATTTTTTAAGTACAAGATAAAATTAAAATATGGAGGCTACTTTCGGTTAGCTAAGAACTCATCTACGAAAAGATATTGTTTTGGCTTTCAAATATGCATATACATTGACACATGCATATACGACTTTGAAGATTTAATCGAAGAGGTTGCCACTCATTATCCTTCAGATAGAGAACTTATTTTTTCACTTTGTTTCGTTGATAAAAATGCCACTAAGCAATCATTTATCAAGGTTGATTCTCATGAGAACTTTCAATTGATGCTTATAATGTATAAGGTTGAAAGAGAATTACCCATTTATGTGATGACAAATAAAAATGTTGAGACAACTTCGGGCAACAAAGGTAAAATTTTGTTTTAATATACTCTAAATATCATGTACAAATGGTTGTTTTTATGAAAATTCTATATCTTTTATAGGGTTAGGGATGATGTTCAAGATGAGGAACATGGTGAAGAAAAATCAGATTATTCATTAAGTGATGAGAGTTACCATAGCCACTATAGTACAGATAATGAAGTTGAGCAACAAAATTTCCAACCGGTGGCTTATAGAAAGAAAAGTCGAACCATTAAAATAAACTCAATGTTTGAAAATGCGATAGAGTTTAGAAGAGCGTTGGCACACTACGCAATCATGAATGAATTTTCATACTTTATTGAGAAAAGTGAACCTACACGAGTCACGGCAAGATTTCTCGACATAGAATGCAAATGGAGAATACATGCATTTGTTATGCAAGACGGAATTACATTCGAGGTAAGTGTATTAATATAATAAAGATTATTTTTATTATTTTTAATAAATTATACCTTTTAATAATATCACGTAGGTTAAAACATTGGTAGAACCACATTCTTGTACTCGAAGAAACGAAGGTGCTAATAAGGTGGCAACACAAGGATGGATTGCAAGTGTGGTTAGAGATAAGCTAAAATCTAATGGGGATGTCTTTATTATAGGACTCCAGAAGTTGATTAAGAAAAATTACAATGTTGATGCACCCTACATGAAAGTCGTTCGAGGGAAAGAACAAGCTTATAGTGATATGTACGGGAAGTGGGAAGACTCATTTATAAGACTAATGATTTCAGAGAGGAACTACTAAGGAGAAAACCAGGAAGTGTTGTTGAGGTTGATTTTGAGACTAAAGGTAACAAGAAACTATTTTTACGCTTCTTTGTCTCCCTACTAGCTTGCTCAAAAGGGTTTCTTAATGGTTGTCGTCCGTACATTTCTCTAGATGCATGCCATCTAAAAGGGAAGTTTAATGGGATATTAGTTGATGCCACATGTGTTGATGGTAACAGTTCTACTTTTCCCGTAGGTTATGGTGTACTTGAATCAAAAAACAAAAACTCATGGATTTGGTTTCTTGAGTTACTCAAGAAAGCCATCAGTACCCTTAATGGACTAGTTATATCATCAAATATGCAAAAAGGTCTAGACATTGTAATTACAAAAGTTTATCCTACCATGAAGCCTAAAGAGTGCATTAGGCACTTATATAGTAATTTCAAAAGACATTTTCGTGGTGCATTCTTC
>BJCM01066192.1:0-11571 GCA_018326385.1 Flaveria bidentis | reverse complement strand
GGATCAACCCACTAATAAAGCAAATTGAGTTCTATCTATGTGGTTTGGTGTCAGAGATACAAAGTATGGTGACTGCTTCGAACCCTACTACTATTTAGCATGTTATCTAACTAGCTCATAAGCTTATGGATCAAACAATGTAACAATGCAACTATCCAAACAAGGCGTTGTGGCAAGCATGCTTGAAAATAAATGCAAGTGGGATAACACTGGCAGGAAGTTCTCATCGTCTAGTAGCTAACCCCAGCAGCATCAACCACAACATCAACCACAGCAACAGCAGCAGCAACAAAAGATGTTTGACAACAACCGCAACTACAATCAATCAACTTCATCATATCAAGGACCCAGTTGATATGTAGGGAAAAATCCCAAGTGTAACTAATGCAACTACCACCACACTAGCAGGTGTGACAACTTCTGATGCTAGCGTTGGGGGAAGGTTGGACGTGCGGCAAAGGATTGTCGTGGGGAGTTGATGAAGAAACCTTAGTAACCTCAGCATCGTTAAGAAACATCAAAAGGTTCCTTGAGTGTGGAAAAGATGGACATTATAAAAGGAATTGCCCCGAGCTGAAGAAAAATGGAAATGCCATTAGGAATGGTGGTAATAACAATAATGGTGGTAACAGTGTCAACAATGTGGCAACAATGGTAGAGAAAAAGGGAAAACCTTTGTCATGGGTTCAGGTGAGGCACTAAACGATCCTACTATTAATATCGCTAAATTTCCTGCTAATGGTCATTTTGCTTCTATACTGTTTGACATTGGAGCCGATAGGAGTTTTATCTCTACTAAGTTTTGTAGTCTCCTAAGTGATATGCCTTCTGTGTTGGAATCTAAGTATACTATAGAATTAGCTGGTGGTAAGTAAATATCTGTTATGCACATCCTTAAGTGTTGCAAGATAGAACTTGTTGGTCATACCTTCGATATTGATCTTATTCCCGTTACTCTTAGAAGTTTCGATGTGGTTGTAGGCATGGCTTGGCTGTCCGAGAAGCAAGCAAATGTAATTTGTCATGCGAAGGTTATTCACATTCCTCTGGTAGACGGGGAAACTCTTCGGTTAAGGATGAGAAGAGTGGTGCTGTTATAGGCATCATATCATTCATGAAGGCCCAGAAGTGGATACACAAGGGTCACTTGGCCATATTTGCCCTTGTCTCTGACAAGCAACAAGAGAAAAAGAAGATAGGGACATTCCGGTGTTTCGTGACTTTCTAGAGGTGTTTCCAGAGGATCTACCTGGACTACCACCTCATTGTCAAGTTGAGTTTTAGATCGATTTGACTCCCGAAGTTGCTTCAATTGCCCAAGCACCTTACCAGTTAGAACTGAATGAACTACATGAACTATCTACACAACTCCTGGAGTTGTTGGATAAAGGGTTTATTCGACCGAGCTCATCTTTGTTAAGAAGAAGGATGGCACTTTTCCGAATGTGCATCGACTATAGAGAGTTGAACAAAGTCAAAGTCAAGAACTGATACCCTTTACCTCGTATCGATGACTTGTTTGATCAACTTCAGGGATCAAGCTATTACTCAAATATTGATCTGAGGTCCGGTTATCATCAACTAAGAGTTCGAGAGGAAGACATCTCAAAAATTGCATTCTGTACTCGTTATGGTCACTATGAATTCTTGGTCATGCCTTTTGGGTTGACTAATACACCAGCAGTGTTCATGGATCTCATGAATCATGTGTGCAAACCCTACCTCGGCCAGATTGTCGTTGTGTTTATTGACGACATCTTGATTTACTCAAAGACCAAGGAGGAACATGAGGAGCACTTACATTTAATCTTGGAACTACTTGAAACGGAACAATTGTATGCCAATTTTTCTAAGTGTGATTTCTAGATTCGTGATGTGCAAATCTTGGGTCATATTTTTAACGAGAAGGGAATACATGTGGATCCTACAAAAATTGAGGCTATAAAGAAATGGTTTGTACCCAAGACGCCTAGTGAGATAAGGCGATTCCTTGGACTGGCAAGATACTACCGATGTTTCATTGAGGGGTTTTATAAAATCTCTCAACCTCTCACAGCCTTGACCCATAAGGGAACGATTTATAAATAAGGTGAGAGTCAGTAGCTACTTTTCAGTTGTTGAAATAGAAACTCTATAGGGCGCCTATATTAGCATTACCCAAAGGAAGTGATGATTTCATATTTACTATGATGTTTCTATCCAAGGACTTGGTTGTGTCCTGATACAACATGACAAGGTAATAGCCTATGATTCATGAAAACTGAAGGTGCATGAAAAGGACTATACCACTCATGACTTTGAGTTAGGTGTAGTGAGTTTTGCTTTGAATATTTGGATACATTACTTGTATGGTACCAAATGCACTATTTACACCAATCATAACAGTCTTCAGCATATCTTTGAACAAAAAGAGGTGAACATGAGACAATGATGTTAGGTGGAATTGCTAAACGAATACGATTATGCTATCAAATATCACCTAGGTAAGGCGAATGTAGTTACCGATGCATTGAGTAGAAAGGAGACTGCAAGCCCCTATGAAGTGCATGCTCTGCAACTGACGATTAGCACTCACTTGCCTGAACAAATCAAGGAATCCTAGATAGAAGCATTGAAAGAAAAAAAATTGGATCCAAATCCTTACATGGGATGGACAAATAGTTGGAAGTCAAATCTGATGGAATTCAGTTTTTCATGGATAGACTTTGAGTACCCTTGTATGGAAATTTGAGAGACTTGGTTATGAGTGAAGCACACAAGTCTAAGTATTCCACACACCCTGGCTCTAACAAAATGTATCATGACTTGAAGGCACACTATTGGTGGCCTAATATGAAGGCAGACGTAGCTACGTATGTGAGCAAGTGTTTGACATGTTATAAGGTTAATGTGGAGTATGAAAAGCCATCTGGATAACTGCAACAACCTAAGATTCCTTTTTGGAAGTGGGAATAGATTTCTATGGACTTTATTACTAAGTTGCCTAGGACTCTTGGTGGTTGTGACACAATATGGGTGATCGTGGATTAACTCAATTAGTTAGCTCACTTCTTGGTGATCAAGGAGAATGATAAAATGGACAAGTTAACCCGAATTTACTTGAATGACTTAGTTTTACGGCATGGTGTGCTAATCTCGACTATTTCTAATCATGATGCTTGATTCACATCTCATTTCTGGCAATCGTTACAGAAATATTTAGGTACGCGTTTGGATATGAGCACTGCTTATCATCCATGGACCGATGGACAAATCGAGCGTACCATCAAACCTTGGAGGACATCTTACGTGCTTGTGCGATTGATTTTGGAAATAAATAGGAAGTTCATCTACCGTTGGTCGATTTCTCGTACAACAATAGTTATCACACTAGTATCAAGGCATCACTATTTGAGGTGTTGTATGGGCAAAAGTGTAGATCACTAGTTTGTTGGGCAGAAGTTAGTGATAGTCAATTGATTGGTCCCGAGTTGGTACACAAGACTACTGAGAAGATAGTACATATACGAAGCCGTATGGCTTCAACGTGAGATCGACAAAAGAGTTATGTGGACAAGCAACAGAAACCCTTGGAGTTTCAAGTCAGTGACAAAGTTTTGCTCAAAGTTTCACCAAGGAAAGGTGTGATTCGGTTTGGCAAAAGTTGCAAGCGTTATCCAAGATACATTGGACCATTTTAGATGCTAGAAAGAAGAGGTCTGCTGGTGTATCAACTGGACTTACCTGATTCATTGGGTGGTGTTCACAATGTATTTCACGTCTCAAATCTGAAAAAGTGTTTGTCTGACAAGACACTGGTTGTACCACTCGAGGAAGTACAAGTAGATGATCAACTACGCTTTGTTGAAGAACTAGTTGAGGTAATGGACCATGAGGTCATGACATTTAAGCAAAGTAAGATACCCATGGTCAAAGTTCATTGGAACTCAAAACGTGGACCGGAATTCACGTGGGAACGTGAGGATCGGAAGAAGGTTAATTATCCTCATCTGTTTGAAATGACAATAATAGCTAGGGAAGGTACTATTAAAATGAAATTTCTTTCAACATAGAGATGATATGACAACTCACTTGATTTCGTTATACCAATACTGTAAACCAGGAATTTAGCACAACCATGTAACACAATTTTCGGGACGAAAATTCTTTCAACATAGGGATAATGTGACATCCGGTAATTTTTGTTACCAAACACCATTAGTTCCGTTAGATCTTGTATACACGTGTCGTGAGCACACACTAGTTTTTATTGAATGTTGGTGACTAAATAATAATAATCTATGATAAACAATAATAATCTAATTAATAATGTTGATTATCAATTATGATTATGTGATTCATGAATTTATAGAATTTTAAATATTTATTTTGTGAATTTTACGCGCTAACGTGACAACGTGTTATATATATATATATATTCATGTGTTGTGTGACTTATTGTAAATGGTTACGATTATTGACTAATAATACTTATAACATGTTGTTAAAATTTGTTAAAAAGTATTAAAAAGATTAGTTTTTATAAAATATAAATAAAGTGGTTTACTTTGTTATTATTGTAAAACCAAAATTAAACCCAACCCTAGCCCCCAAACCCTTCATTCAGCCGCAAGCATCCTAAGAACCCCCATCCTTTGCAATGTCAATCAAAAACACACACAAACAATCGATTTTGATTTGGTTCGAGCATTTCAAGGTATTTTGCAAGCATAACCCTTGATTTCAACACATCTAAAGGTTAGTTTTGATTAGTTTTCACAATTTTTTTAATCTTGATGAACCCTAATTCGAAATTGATGATGAAAAAGTGAAATTTATGATTGTTAGATGTTACTTTGATGTTAGTTAGGTTGTATGAATGTTAGATCATGTTGATTATGCAAGAAATACATGGATTGATTATGTAGTTCATACATTGCCTTAAGAGAAAACTTTTTGTTCTTGGAATTCATGATTTAATAATGATATGATGTTATATACAATGTTTAGATGTTAGTTTAATTGAATTGTGTAAGAAAGTTCATGAAATTGGTGTGTAGATCATAACTTACTAAAAGTAGAAACTTTTATGCATGATGATTAGGAATTTTGATTATTTAGTGATGATTAACATGTTAGAATGAATGCTATGAACTTGATTAGGTATAAAGTTGATGAAATTATGAATGAGTTGGATGTTAGTTTTCTTTTAGGGATTTCTTTCCCAAAAAGGGAAACTTTATTTTTGAAGAACATTGGATATAATGATTTAGGTATGATTGTGATGTTAGGGTCATGTGAGACTGATTATTGGTGATATTTAATGTGATAGAATGTGTTCTTGAGTTGTTTGGATGTTCGGTCGATCATGTAAGAAATTTAGATTTGGTGATTATACATGATGATGAATTGTGGTTAGTGATTAGGAAATTATATTTGGGTTTGGAATTAATCATTATTGTGTATGTTGATTGGAATGAACCTTGTTGGTGAATGTGATTATGATAGTCATACACGTGTACGAATCTGAGGCCCCTACTTAGTATGATCGGCATGGTTTAAGATGTGAAGTCATGAGTGGCTTCACATAGCATGTAGTGCATGATTAAACTCCATGGATTATTTATTTCTTGTAATGTATTTATAATTGTGCTGAGCATATTGGTTGTTTAAGATTCATATAAGTTGTATGATAATCCAATGTAGCATGATGATCTAGGTAGAACTTGGGTTGATGATGTGATATACGTGGATAACTTATTTGATGTTCATGTATGCTAAGTTGATATACTAGATTAAACAGTATCTCAAATAATATGTCACCAACGGTATCTCAATACTAGATTAACTTAGAGTTGCTAAGCTTTCTGCATACACGTACTTATGTAATTATGTGTTCTAGGTAACCTTTGAAGGGTTGTCTATGCATCCATCATCAGTTTTCTTTTATCATTTTCTTTGCACACCAGGTGAGTTCATGCCCCACTATTTTATAAACTTTCTTCTGGGGAGGTAGCATACTTGTTCACAAACACTATATTATAACTATAAGTTGTGTATGTTTTAACATAGTGCATAATACTTTTAAAGTCCTCACACTTTCGGATCGTTAATAATGGTAACTAGTGGGAAATCTTGGGTAGTACTACTGGGTTTGACAAGACCCACCTATGCGACTTGATGTCAAACGGGTGCAATATTTTCCTAAACACAAATATCATCACGACCTTGTAAGTCATGATGGGAGGCAACAAACGCAACACAGTCAGCTGCGATCACGCAATCACTATTGCTATCACTTATGAATATAGACAAGCTATCTATTTCAATGCACTTCTTATGTTATACAAATGCTATTGTTTATGTTAAACACAAACTCTTGAACTCACCAACGATTGTTTTGCATGTTTTAGTATTCTATTCTCAGATTGTTAACTCAGGTTGCCATTAGGAGCACATTATGGGTCCAACATGCATTCTAAGACTTCATTTCAAGCCATAACACTTGGATTTTGTTTATGGATTTTAAGTATTTGGGTTGGCACGTGTTTGCAAATATTGCATTTATATACTTTGGTTTGTCTTATTTACAAAACGCTTCCACATGGTTTTAAAGTTTGTACTTTGATTGGTTTTAATTTAAATATGGCATTTTAAAGCCCCGTTCCTGGGATGCTCATAGTTGGTCAATCATTGCACGTAAAACATAAAATATACATTTATAGTTACTAAAACATTGCAGCAGAAAAACTTAAACCATTTCATATCATCATAAATCTTTTTGCAAAATAATACATCATTGACCGATCTCAAAATATAGCTCGTTGCATTACGTCAGAAAAACATTTTCGTTATACAAAATGGATGCCATCCAAAATAAGCCAAGTAGCCGCCTTTTGCCATCCTCAACAATCAATTACCTGCCAAGTGGAAACACATAAAAGTCAGCGTTGCTCAATGAGTTCTAGTTTTATAAAATAAAATACTTTACCTTCGTTTAAAATCATCCTTTACTGCTATACGTGATCATACATCATACATACACATAGATAATAATTATTATTATCTTTCATCATCTGTTCGTCATCCTTATCATTCATTATCTTCCTTGTCATACCTTACTTACATTCATCATTAACTTCTTTACATTCCGGACCAATACCATATGCTATTGCCCACCGTCATGTATAAAGTGGGTACTGGGCCAAAGTCTATAAATAGACCCCCATACATTATGCCCGGTGGCCAAACCACAGTACCAGGGTAAGGAGCAAGGGTCCTATACATATGGTCAATCATAAAGATTAGACCCTTGCATCCTTCTAGGGTAGCTAACCCACACATCGTGAGCTAACACCCTTCATTGGGTGTGAACATCCATACATGGCTTGCAAGACTTTCTTTACTTTCATTTCATTAATGCATGCATTCTTTCATTCATTGCTTTCCTCTTTTCATTATCTACAACTTTACGTTGCATAATACTTTCCATGTACTTTCATAATCATACGACGTAAAGCCACGGAAAATAAACATACATAATAACAACATAACAAAAACATAACTATACATAAGCATAATATCATCATACATGGCATAACATACATCATTCATCATCATAAGGTCAACATACATCACCCCAGAACATTCCAAGTCAAAGCCTATATTTAACATTTTCCCCAAAAATTCAAAAAAATATTCTAAGTCTTAGACGCATGGGCAATATGCAGGTGTATGGCTTTCTGGGCGCATGGAGAACACTTTGGTGCATGGAAAACTTCTGGGAGCATGGGTACTATTTAGGCGCATGACCCAACACTTAATTGTTCTAGCAAAGTTCTAGGAACATGGGCACTATGCAGGCGCATGTGCAATCTAGGTATTTAGGACACTTAGCCAAATTCAGCCTATCCTAGGTGCATGGATACTAATTGGGCGCATGGGGTTTGGACGCATGGGACCACACTTAGGCAGTTATGACCGTTAGGCGCATGGGCAACTAACTCATACTATAATCATCATAATTCAGTCCTAATTCAACCTACATCATGTTCTAGGCTTTTCTTACATTCTAAGCATCATAACATGAACATAACACAAACAAAACATCAAAATCACCCAAATTCATACCCCACCCACATTCATACACACATACACATACGAGTAAGATACTCATTTTATAAATACATACATGAATGTATTTCCAGCCCCAAATCAGTTAAACACATGTAAAAAAGGGATTCTAGAACTCACCTTAGTAGCCTTTGGGTATGACTTCCTTCAAACCCGTTTGCAATTGAGTTCAAACACCTAAAACCCACCAAAGACACAAACCCAAACACACACACAAACAAATAAGCATATAACCTAGGCTAGAACTAGCCAAGAACAACTTAAAAACACCAAATTTTACTTTGAACCCGGTTTCCTTCTTTTATTCACTTTTTTATTCTTTCTTTCTCGTCTTTAAAAATATCTAGGTGTTACAAGTCCACCCCCCTTATATAGGTTTCATCCCCGAAACCTGTTATTCCTCAAACAGATGAGGGTAATGCTGCCTCATCTCTTCTTTAGTCTCTCACATAGACTCGGATCCCTTTATATGCTTCCACTTTACATGCACAAGGGGAACCACTTTATTCCTTAACCTCTTCTCCTTGTGATCAACGATTGCCACTGGTTGCTCCACATAACTGAGTCGTTCATCAACTTCGATATCTTCCAGTGGTACAACTATATCCTCATCAGCTAAACACTTCCGCATATGAGATACATGGAATGTCGGGTGAATTCCACGTAACTCATCAGGTAGTTCCATCGTATAGGCCACCTCACCTACTCGCGCAATTATTCGGAAAGGCCCTACGTACCTTGGGCTCAACTTGCCCCACTTTTTGAACCGAATGATACCTTTCCAAGGTGAGACTTTCATCATAACTCTATCACCCACTGGAACTCAATCGGTCTTTGCCTCTTGTCAGTATACAACTTCTGTCTATCTTTGGCTGCCTTCATAAAGACTTTGATCTTTTTAAGCTTCTTAGTCGTAGCCTCAATCACCTCAATACTCCTCAACTCTTTCTAACCAATGTCACCCCCAACAAATGGGTGTTACACATCTCCTATCGTATAGCATCTTATAAGGGGGCATACCAATACTGGCATGATAACTATTGTTGTATGAGAACTCAGCTAAGGGTAAGTAGTCATCCCAACATCCACCAAAATCGATGACGCATGCCCGAAGCATATCTTGTAGTGCCTGAATGGTCCTTTTTCGACTGACCATCCCTCTGAGGATGATAAGTCATGCTAATATGTAACCTTATCCCCATCGCATCATTTAACTTCTTCCAAAACATAGATGTAAACCAGGTGTCATGTTCAGACACAATAGACAGTAGCACACCATGATGAGTTACAATCTCCTTGATGAACAAATCCTCCAACCTCTAGGTTGAATATGTCTCGCGGGTCGGTAAGAAGTGAGCACTCTTCATCTAATGATCAACTATCACCCATATGGCATCGTACCCTTTCACGGTACGTGGTAGCTTCGTAATAAAGTCCATGGTGATATGTTCCCACTTCCACTCAGGTATATCCAATAGTTGGATCTTCCCGTTTGGCTTCTGATGCTCGGCCTTCACTTGTAAGCAAGTAAGATACTTATCACATATTCCGCTACATTGCGCTTCATACTCGGCCACCAATAATCTTTCTTCATGTCTTGATACATTTTCATGGAACCAAGATAAATGGAGTATAGAGTCTTATGAGCGTTGTCCATGATCTTTCCACGTAGATCCCCATAGCGAGGAACCCACATCCGTCTGAATCGGGTTCTAACACCATGAGTGTTTTAGCCCAATTTCGCAACTAGACCTCTCATCCTTTCGAAGTTTAGATGATTTTATTTCAATGCTTCCTCTTAAACCTCCTTCACATGTTTCATAACATCAGAGGTCATAATCAACTGAGAAGCTTCCACCTGAATTGGCTCGGGTCCCTCTATACGGCTAAGGGCATCTACCACCACATTGGCCTTGCCCGAATGGTAATGGAACTCACAATCATAATCCTTTATGAGCTCTAACAATCGCCTCTACCTCATGTTAAGTCTTTCTGCTTAAAAAAGTACTTTAAGCTCTTATGATCAATGAAGATTATGCACTTCGTCTCGTACAGGTACTGCCTCTAAATCTTTAGTGCAAAGACCATAGCTGCTAGCTCCAAGTCATGAGTAGGATAATTCACCTCATGAACTTTCAACTGTCGGGATGCATAAGCTATAACATTTCCTCGTTGCATCAACACACAACTCAACTCAGAGTAAGAAACATCTGAATAAACCACTAAGTCCTCGCTTCCTTCGGGCAATGCTAAAACCGAAGCTTGAGTCAACCTTGCCTTTAACTCCTCAAAAGCCTTCTCTTGATCTTGACCCCAAACATATTTCACATTTGTCCAAGTTAGCTTAGTCAATGGAGAAGCTATCTTAGAGAAGTCTAAAATGAATCTTCTATAATAGCCCGCCAACCCCAAGAAACTACGAATCTTGGATGGCGTCTTTGGAGACTTCCATTGCATCACCGCCTCCACCTTTGCTGAGTCCACCATAATTCCCTCAGAATTCACCATGTGACCAAAACACTGAACTTTGTGTAGCCAGAATGCGCACTTAGAGAATTTAGCATACAACTTCTCCTTTCTCAACTTCTCCAACACCTCTCGAATATGACCAACATGCTCCTCCTTTCTATTGGAATAAATTAGGATATCATTAATAAACACAATCACTGATTTATCCAACATTGGTCAACACACTCGATTCATCAAGTCTATAAAAGCAGCTGGCATGATGGTTAAACCAAATTACATAACGAGGAACTCGTAGTATCCATAACGCGTATGAAAAGTTGTTTTAGGGATATCCTGCTCCTTCACCTTCAACTAATGGTAATCAGATCGAAGGTCTATCCTTAAGAACCAACTAGCACCTTTCAGCTGATCAAACATATCATCAATCCTCAGTAATGGGTGCCAATTCTTCACTATCATCTTATTCAACTCATGGTAGTCGATACACATCCTCATACTACCATCTTTCTTCTTCACAAACAAGACCGGAGCACCCCGTGGAGAGATACCTGGTTTAATGAACCCTTTATCAAGCAATTCCTGCAGTGGCTCCATCAGTTCCTTCATCTCGGTCGTAGCCAACCGATATGGTGCCTTAGCAACAGGTTAGGCACCCGGTATCAAGTCAATCTAGATCTCGATCTCGCGGTCCGGTGGCACACCTAGTAAATCTTCTAGAGACACATTCGGAAAGTCACACACAACCGGTACATCGGACATTTATGATGATGACGTATCCATATCCTTTACGTGATGGGTTTTGTAGATTCTTACCAAAGTCATATTAACCATTTTAACATGTAAAATGCAGCAGAGTTAATGTCAAAAACGTGAGTTTATGTATCATATACATTTGTTAAAACAAAACCCAAGACAAGGATCTATTTATATGGAAGAACATACTATCAAAACATAAAATAGCCACACAAACTACCTCTTAGAATCGTGGAT
>BJCM01066188.1:0-11303 GCA_018326385.1 Flaveria bidentis | reverse complement strand
ACCACTACCCCTTCCTCCACCACCCCAACATCAAAATTCAAAAATCAAAAACCACCATTTTTACTCCACTCTGCAACTCTAAATCCAACAGCAAACAACAATGGAACAAAATCTACCCATGGTTGCAAAGAAAGTACGGAGCTTGTTACATACAATACTCTTCATCATCAAGAAAAACATCAACAAACGTAAGCTATTACTCGACCTCAACATGATGATGAAGCGCGGCAAAATCGCCGGAAAAGCCCTTCAAAACCTAATGCACCACCACCGCCCACCGCCACCGCCACCGGAACACTACGAATTCAGCTGCAGCAACACCCCCGTTAACCCACTATCACTCTTCACCACCCACAAGAAACTAAAACACTCACAAAAGAAATCAAAACACACCGCCATTAACAACGATCATGATCAGATATTCGTTGACCCCGCGGTGATCAAGGCTCTTGAGATGTTGACCAACGCCGCCGCGTCTCCGGCGGTTGGAAAAACTCCGGTGGTTAGGCCGTTGAGGATAACGGACTCGCCGTTTCCGTTAAGTAACGGAGAAGATGATAGCAATGTGGATGAGGCTGCTGAGAAGTTTATAATGAAGTTTTATAACGAGTTGAGACGGGAAGGTTAAGTTGTGGGTGTGAAGTGTAAATGTTGGAATTATCAGGGGGTTTTTATGCACATATATATCTTGTGCTGTGTATTTGGGTTTGTGGTTGCAGCCAGTGTATTTGTTTCTAAGCTTCTCTGATAATTGTATGCACTATATATGTATGTTTTAGTTGTTATCTTTTTATTACACAAATATATGAATAATAATTGTTCTATTTTTTCTATTTTTTTAACGACAAATATGCGACTCTGCTTTCAAAAATATTATTTATCTTAATCGGACACACCTATTCATTTCACATCTAGAACCGCAACTTTGAGCTTTTTTTTAGAGTGAGACTTGAATCTGTAACCTCTTAATCTTTACATGTCATGAGTATATCAACTTATTCAGTTGGGTTACGGATTATTGGCATGTTTTTTTTAACATTTACGGATTATTGGCATGTTTTTTAACATTTACATATGAACAACTCTCATATGATTGATATCTTCATGTTGTACATGTACGTGCAAGTACAAATTAAATGATACCAAATTCCTACTGGCTTTTCATAGATTGGGAATATATAGAATCAAATCTGCATCAGAATCTATATTTGGATTTTGGATCTATTTTATTTAAACGCAATTTAAGATTTTTTAGTTTGAATATTTGAATACTATCGTCTCATTTTATATGTTTATCTGTTAGTACTCTATAATATGATACATGATATTATGTTGTATTATATGACTTTTTAATGTGCGTGAGACGAACAAGCGAGACAATATATCTTTAACTGATTTGGGTATTATTCAATCAAATTTTAGTGCCCATCAAGAGATGTGACAAAAAATTTTTTGTCTTTAAGTATACTTTCGACACCACAATAAAAGGTGTAAAAGTTAATCTAAAAATTGTGATGATAAATCGTCCACGTCTATGTTTAGTAGGTTTTATTCTTAGAGTAACTTAACATTTTTTATTAAAGATGATTTTATGTGATATTTAATCACTCAAAAGTAAAATGTGATTTGATAGAAAAAAGGTAAAATAATATCAACTTTCTACAATGAAATTGAGTTTTCTATAAGTTGCTATGTTTTGGGAGCTACAAGTGATTAGGGTGAGCAAAAACCAAAATAATCAAACCGTAACAAAAATAACTACCGATAAAAACGAAACCGCTAGAAAACCGACGGTTTGGTTTGATGATTTTTTAAAAACCAAATTTTTCGGTTTGATTTGGTTTTGCTTGTAACAAAAACCGAAAAAACCAAACCGAAACCATATATCAAACTTGTAAATTTAAAAGTGTAATTATATACTTATAAAAATTATTAGCCTATTAGTTACTTGTTTAACTTGTATTATCTAAAATAGATT
Organism: Flaveria bidentis; assembly: GCA_018326385.1. Taxonomy (NCBI): domain Eukaryota; kingdom Viridiplantae; phylum Streptophyta; class Magnoliopsida; order Asterales; family Asteraceae; genus Flaveria; species Flaveria bidentis. The sequence goes on along the minus strand of BJCM01066188.1, from coordinate 9,325 downwards.
AAATATTTAGGTTTTAAGAATAATATTTAATTTTTTTATTTGAATTTATACTACAACCATTGTATGCGGTTAATGGTTTGATTTTGTGGCGGTGCTTTGGAGATAAAACAACGTTTCATTAATTGAAAATATAAGCTTTCTCGTCGATATCAGATTTTGCATTATAAGTTTTCTCTAGTTTGGTTTAATATCGCTTTGACCCCTTATAGTTTTAGACTGTTGTTCATTTCGATTGAACCTTCTATGTACATTCAACATTCTACGCCGGAATCCCTTGTTAACATCAAACCATTACTAGAACCGGTCTATTTCGTTTTGGGTAAGTTTTATATACAATTGAAAACATCTATTATCTTTATTTGTTGTATTGACGGTAGATGGTAATATTTGAAACATTGTTGATGACGTAACATTTGGGTAGATCGACCCTATCAACATCCCAACCAAAACAGCATGTCATACACCATCCGACCCAAAGATGGCCAAGACGATGGGTACCCCGTACCCTATCTATTATTTAGACCAACACATGTTCGGCCCGAGATGATCGTGCGGAGAAAACCTATTCTACCCTAGAAAAAATAATTTTCAAAAGTAACAGCACCAAGGTTCAATCAACGCTCAAATAGAATTGAAATTATAATGGAAGTTTATATTATAACAATATTAAGTATTATTTGCTATTTATTTATGCCTGTTGAATTTTTTATGGTTCGATAAATAATTCGATAAGCAATTAAATTATATTTTCCGGGTTTTAGAATACAGTCGAAAGACATAGTCTAGTCGATAGATAACATACGAATATTACTTTACTACCACTTGTTAATATCGAGGGATAGAGGACGCTAAGTAATATGTAAGTTCGATCGTGTTTTTTTTTAAGTATGTAGGGTTAGAGCAGCCGCCTTGAGTCAATGCTCGAGTACCAGACGTTATGACTTAGACGTTATAACTTATGACGATGAAGTAACCCATGCCATCCTATATAAATAATCGTGCAGTATGGGAAATAAAAACAAAAAGTTTTGGTAGCGTGTTAGGCCAAAGTGTAAAAACTTTGGGACACGTGTTGGCATCAAGGATTGCCACCATTTTATTTTACTTGAGTAAGGAGTATGATTGGTTCAACAATTATTGGAGTTTAAAAGTAATTCCATTTACATTTTGGTATCACCGTTACAATTCCACTTTAACACATCTTTTAAAACTTTAATCATATGATCGACGCAGGCTTTTATAGATGAATGAGTGGTGATTCATCTAGTTTCAAAAGTACTTTAAAGATTAATATAAAATACAATCTTCATATACCACAATAGATACTAAATAATAATTATCCTAATGGTATTAAAGTGTTGATGGTGTATCTTTCAAGTGGTGAGGGTTGAAGCTTGTTGTAAACATATGGTTCGAGCACAACTTACAATAGATTGAAGTAAATCAGATATGATGTAGGATTAAGAGTAAGAAAAATGTGTGTGAATTTTCGTTTTGATAAAAATTATCAGATAAAAATATAGTTAGGAGAAAAAAATAATCATTTACTTCTCCTGGTTTATATATATCAACTGTCCTGTAATTTTTGCGAAAACACGTTGATAGATTTTTTATTCTCTTCTTGCCTTAACTAACCTATACGATCAATAAACATTTTGTTGACAAGTATATAAAAAAATCTTAAGCGGGTCTACATGCGAAAAGTATATATGATAGAAGTATAGAGTTCCTTTAGGAGGGACCATAAAACCTTAGATTTTTAGGCATTATTGGTAAATGTGGGACCGTAGGGTATCATCTAGAAGTAACAAAGGCAGAAAAAAGTTATAAGCCAATACATAAATATGCAATTCGATAAAACTTTGATATTAAAATAACAATTGTTTATTTTTATTTTATGTTTAAAGTAATCCGAAAACCATATTATACACAACATCGAAATTTTTATTAGAGTTCAAATTTAAGAACATGAGACGTGGGTGAATGTTGCCCAACTGAATAGCTATAAAGTAGAAATAATAGAGATGTTACCTTTTGATAAAGTTTAGTTTCTTTTATACATAGCATAGCTCCCCCTCTTATTAACATATCCAAGTGGTCACACATACACATTATAATTTGTTGTTTTTCATCCACACTCAATCATGTCATACCATGTAATGTATTGTATGTGCAACATGCCTAACATGATTAAAAATGTTTGTAATTACCTTTCCATAAATGTCATACGTGATACATGAAGAAAATATCTAAAGAGAGGTAAAAAAACGTATGTGGTGCGGGTGTGGGCTATAGCCCAGGCCCATAAAAGGAAAAAGGCCTATACGATGACAGAGATGGACTGGTATAAAGCATTTAGTGGTCTTCTATATTATTGGACAGTAATTAATGTTGGACTCTTGTGCCCTCCGTTTGGGCCTACCTGTGTGTTCTAATTTTTAACATACAAATAATAAAGATCATAAACTATAACTATTATTTATGGGTCGGTTTTAGTTTAAACTAATAATTTTGATCAATATTAATTATCATTTTCGATTTCGTTATCAATAACAGTCCTACACTAATTGTTCGTAAACTCCGTTAGTTATTTTATGACGTGGCACATGACTTTGCTTATGAAATCGCATGTAACATGACGTATTACATAATTAATTAAAAAAATATAAATATATCACTCATGTTTTGCGTTTCTTTGTCTCCAAGCTATTCAACCAGCGACAAAAAACGTTACGTTAAATAACTTTGGAAAATTATCTTTTACAAAAGCAAAATTAAGTAATATATTTATATAATTAGTTATAATGTTATTTGTTATGTTACGAGCTTGTGTCACGTGATAGTTCATAAAAACTAACGAAGTTAACGGATAGTTAGACTAAATTATTATTAATAACAAAATGGTATTATTTATATATTTAGTTATAATGTTATTTATTATGTTACTATAGGGCCATGACTTCAAAATTGTCGTATTCATGATTTTTGAGTTTTTACATTTTAGACACTTTTATTCTTTATAAGATTCCATTTGTTTTTTCCTTTTAATTTTTGCTTGCATGATGTTTTTTATTCTATTTTTCTAATTTTATTAAATATCGTGAAACAACAAAATCATCAAGTTCATAAATCATTTTATAAGTTTTTTGTGCATAAAAACATAAAAAAATGTTCCATCACTCCATCCTATTCCTACATGTACCGCAACTAAAACTACTGAAACAAAAAAGAGTGAAAGTTAAATCTGAATACCACAAAGAACGAGCGAAAGTTGTCCATTTGCAGCGGTAGGTAATGGTATCAATATTGTAAATACAGAAAACGCAAACATGAAAGTTGTCCTAGCTAAACACTCTTGGTTGGTTGTCATTAATATTTAGGATGGTGGTTGGTGATGATGTTTTTGATTGAAAAAGATAATGGTGTGACATATTTGTAACTGTCTTTGCTACATTATATATTTTTTCTTTTGTTTATGAAGGCAATTTTAAACTCACTTAACACATTTTTTTAACGAATATCCAATCCAAGGACGAAATTGTGACAACTCTTGTAAAGTGTAAACAATAAGGCTTATAGTTGTAATTCTCAAAGTTATAAAGAACTCAATTTGACATTTTAGCATAGCACAAGAGGATTGACATATTTTTACTCTCAATTAAACGTTTTATTTGAAAAGTTTATTGTAAATGTTTTATTTGAAAAAATGATCTTGAGAGTAAAAAGGAAAAAAACATTTGAATTATAAAAAAATAAAATAAAAATAAATTTAAAAGATATTTTCTAAACTGCGATACCGTAATTTGATAAAAAAAATTATTTATTAATTCTTAAATGCAATAGACAAACAATCACATTCTGATTTAGCTATAAAACCTTTACTCCATTCGTCGTTCATACAAACCTGCCACAATAAGAACAAATGACAAACAAATGTATATACACTAGCTTATCATATATACAATGAACACTTCTAATAATTCATACACAAAAATTAACATAATGGAACTTTAGAAAACAAATAATTATATAAAAATATAATGGAACAAAAGTTGACATTGCAAATGAACGATTACATTAGTTGGTATTATATTTAACTATGATTATACTACCTTTTGAGTGATGATCATTTCAAGTGGACAGAACTATAAAAATCAAAACATGTAACGAGTAGAAACCTCAAAATTTGAAACGTTAAGAAATTTAACATCAAAACACAAAAAAAAAACAAAAAAAAACAAACAACATAATTGTAACTACTATTTTTGAAAATCCAATGACGTATAACATATAATACGATACACTGACCTTTGTAACACTTCTTAATTTTTTATATATTTCATCAATTCATGAAAATAAAATGTGATTGAGTTACCAGTGTAAATTAAAAGGTGTAGGTTTTATTTTTTCCTTAATCTAAAACGTATGGAGTAAATATGTTCAGTTACATAACTTTTAATTAGTTTTACCTTAAAATGTCGTTCATATTCTATACATTAAGATAACACAAAGCAGAGACTCGAGATACAAGTATGGCATATATTACCTAGTTTTAGGCTACTTAAATTAAAATAATACTGTAAAAGAAATTATAATTATAAGATTTTTTCTTCATCACATTTTTCAATATACTTTAGAAAATTCTATGTTTATGTTATAAATTGAAAAGTCTTATAAAATAAAATGATATATCATGTTATGTTATTTATCTATAAAATGTTATATAGTGCACTCGTAACTTTTTTTAATAAGAAAGTGGAATAAAAATCTAGTATTGGATATGTTGCCAATTAGATAGATGGTTGGATTGGCTTTTGCTTTATAAGCTTGGCCTTTGGTGCTTAGCCTACTTTGTTTTCTTGTAGAAAATTGTCTCTTTTTTAAAAAAAATTAAGTGGATGATATGCAACAGCTTTATCCACATATTAAATCCATCACTTGTGGGTTGTACGTTCTTTCTATCTTGCTTTTATATCATTCATCGCATAATTTCATAAAATATATTTATATAACAAAATCATATAGCATTCATGGTACATTCTTCATCCTTATACCTATAATTTTAAATATTATTTTCTTAAGAATATAATATATTCTAACTTAAAATTATTATTTTCTTACATATGACATAAACTTATGCGTCTTTTAGTTTCTGTTTAGTAGTGAAGGTCCAAGTCCAACTCACACCCTAGGAAATAACGGTTATATTTATTTTTGTGACAGAGTATTTTAAAATCAAGCATTTTCTTATTATAAATTGGTAACATATCAAATTAGTTGAACTTCTTACGCTTTAATGAGTGTATACTTTCAGTTCTGGTCCTACCAACATTAACCCTTCTTGGGGGAACTCTCTTTGCTTAATGTTGTATACTTATCAATCCAAATAATTATTCTGAGGAGTTCAAAGTGAAAATGATTGCTCTTTTGGACGCTTGGTGTTCAATTATTGGTATGGTGTATATAAACAAAATTTAAGGTGATAGTTTTTTTTAGATGAGGTAATTAATTCTCTTATGTTGCTTTCATCTTTTATTTATCGGTGAGCAATTGTTAAATCAAAAATTAAACTTGTTTGTTTGAGTAAAACCTCTTTTATGTCAACTTTATTAGTATATTATGTAAATAATAGATATGACAATCATGTTTGTTAATTTAGAACTTTTTAAACAATGAAGTGATCATGCACACGCTAACCCTATACTTGTGAATCCACACAACACATCTATAATAGAGACACAATATATGCACCACATACACTTGATACTTATTTATTAATAATAAGATCACTACATATAAAATCTCATATATTTTATTGTATTCTAATTTATCTAGTGAATATTATTATCAGTAAGTGTTAAGTATCTTCATTTATTGTATATATATTTTATTGTATTCTAATTTATCTAGAGAATATTATTATCAGTGTTAAGTATCTTCATTTTTTAATTTTGTTATTATATATTTTAACGGATAATTCTGTAAAAGTTAAAAAAATAACTTCTAGAAAAGAATAAATAATGTGTGCCACTCTGCCCATTCAATTGTGTCCTTTTACAAATAAATCGTGTTTCTAACAGATACCTGTCCCCAAATATAAAATACTTATTTTTATACATAAACAAACACCACTAAGTGTTAATATGTTTCCTCTTTTTCTTACAATTAATATAAGTATACATTTCTATTTATAAAAAGAATTTATCCAATCATATCTGCCACTTCATACTAATATAATTTAGAAAAGTGTGACCAGTTAGGATTGAATATGCAATTGCTTTTTCTTGAGCTGAGTCACGTAGTACTGAAATAATATTTTTATATGTAATAATAAACTTGTACTCGTCACATTTCTTCATAGTTTTATAGGCTACCAATATTGATTATTGTCTATTATAGATATAATGTAAGTTTAAACTTTTAATTATAAGTGCAGGATTAAATGATAATTTAAAAGTTCAAAGATCAAAACTCATCACATTTAGGATTTTTCTGTTTCTAATATATTTTACAATAATATACGATTATTGACTCACTTTTAATTTTGTAACAAAGAAGAGTATTAACAATAACATACGTTAGATTTTCTGTTAAGTTCAAAGGTATTTTAGTCTTTTCATATTTTAAGACTATTTGTGTAACTAGAGGGACTATTATGTAATTTAATTAAAATAATATATTTATATATTATTCTCTCTAAACACACACACATATATACACACATATATACTGAATTACACCACCTCCTACCATCACCGCCAGTCACCACCCGCCACCGCCGCTGACCATCACCACCGGCACTGCCGCCGACCATCACCACCGGCCATCACCATCGGTCATCAACGCATCACATCTTTTGTAATCTCATCATCATCACCATCGACCTTCATCCCCTGTAAAAACCCTAATCTTCAACAGACCATCCACCACCCACCAACAGCCGCGGCCACCACCATTTACATCTACTGAACCCTCGTAATCATCGTTGGCCATCATTACTAAATCCTTGTTTCCTCTTCAAATGTTAACCTTAATCTCCAACTGATCACCCACCACCCACAAGATCTGTCAATCGAGCCACCACAACAGGAAACAATCAACCATCGTCGCCTGAAACAACCCATTCTCTGATATGCCTCTGTATTTACAAAAACAAACACCAAGAACCCTAATTTACAAAAACCCTAATTTCAATCTTGAAATCCCATCCATACATTTTCTTCGACGATAAGACCAGGTTGTGGGTGGCGATGGTGGGTTAAATCGTCTAGATTTTGAAAGAGATGCATGGTTGTGGTCGGCGGCAACAATGCACGGTGGGTGGTGATGGTGAATCAATTGTGGTGATGGTGTGATATTTTGAAAGACGTGGGTGGAGTGGGTGGCTGGGGGTTGGGTTTTTTTAAGTTATAGGTAATTACAAAAATGGTCCCCGGATAAAAGAAGTTATTAAATTACAAAAGTAGTCCCTAAAAGGGTATTTTAGTCATTTTATTTGAATTTAACGGAAAAATTAACGTCAGTTAGTCTTGGTACCCATTCTTGTTACTAATTTGAAAACATAATACCCTAACCTATTACAAAAAACCCTTAGTACAAAAACCTATTATTTTTTATAAACCACAGGGACCATTTATGTAATTAACTCTAAAGTTTATATATATATAATAAATGGAATATTTTAAAATAATAAACTACACAAATACTAAAGTATAGTGCAATTCATAACAGGTAGGTTTGATGGAAACATTTTAAATACATGGTAGCAGTTAGGTTTTATATTTCGTCTGGGTTCTGAAATCGTTAAACTCGATTTGCTATTGTATATTAGGTTTTCTTCATTGAAGGAGGTTTGGGGTACAGCTGTTGGCAACCAATAATTATCTATGTTTACAAAGTGATTAAGGTCTAACTAATTAATTAATATTAAGCCATGTGTACCTCGTTACCATTTTGGGTTTGTTTGTGCATGCCTTTTTTTCGCCTTTTCAAAAAGAAAACCAGTCATATTTGCTTTTCTGTTTCGTACCAAAACTGTGAACAAAAAACCAGAACTAAAGTGTTCAATGTTATACGTGTGGGTTTCATTCACTAGCCGATGAATCGATCAAAAATAAAAAGAACAAAGTCAGAGCTCGGGGGTAGCATCTTTTTTTTCTCGTTAGTAATGTTAATTTTCAGTATTATTAAATTTTATACATATATAGAGTCCCCTCTAAAAATTTACTTTTGCCTCCCAACTATATATAATTTAGTTCAAGCTTCATCACTGAAAAATAATGTGTTTTATTTACCTTAAAATACCTAGAGCAAGCAAGAGTGTCAAACCACGAGTAATTAGTGAATGATGTTTAACTCAATTGTTTTATTTGAATAAACATATATAATGAGGTAGAAAGATTTGATTATTTTGTTTGTTAATTGAAAACTAAACATTTAAAGATAATAATTTTGTTGCAATTAAACAAAGACGATAACATCCGATTGGAACTAGTAGCATAATGTATAACCTGAGTTAATTGTCGATGTTGGTAAATTACAGAAACTTAATTTCGTTCAATGAGATGATATAAGGGTAATTACAAGACTAAGGGGTTGTTTGGCAGTTTCTGAATGGATAAGTGCTGAATGAATAGGAGGTCTGAACCAATAAGTGCTGAATCAGATTAAGTCTGTTTGGTTGGATATCTGAATGACTGTATAGAATGACTATTTTACCCATCTGAATTGCTTCTTGATAAATATAATTTATCTGTTTGTTTATTACTCCTAAAAGTAAATAATTATTAAAGAAATAAAATACAAATCATATTAGAAAATCCAAATTTAGTTATTACACATAATTCTTTCATGAAAACATACTAAATCCAAATAGAAATTAATAATTTGCATACAAATTTGGTTTTAAGCATTTGACCTTGAGTTGCTATCTCATCACGTAAAGTAGTCATATATTCAATGCCTTGCGAGCCCCATTCCATTAACAGACTGGCCATCGCTTTCCTCCTCTTGCATTTCTCCAAAAAAGTATTCTCGTTGTATGCCATAAATAACTGATCATGAATATTCTATTTTCTTATAAAGTTATGGATAGCAAAACACGTAATCACTATGTCTTTTTGTATTGGAAATGAAAATGGGGGGCATTTGTTTAAGGATTGAGAATCTTGCCTTCAAAACATCATATGCGCGCTCAATTACATTTCTAAGTTGTGCGTGAGCATGATTGAATTTTTCTTCCTTAGTCAACGCACAATGTCGTCGAAAATCGGCTAACCAATATCTCGTATTACGGTAGGGAGTCATAAACCCACGAGTGTTGGTG
>BJCM01066179.1:0-11670 GCA_018326385.1 Flaveria bidentis | reverse complement strand
GTGAGCTATGGCATGTCATAGTCACTAGTCAAAAGGCAATCTGCCTTTTGACTCTACAATTGATTTTGTTTGTGTCTAGTCAATTGTATCCAGCTGGCTTTCATAGTATAGCCGGCTGTAGGATGTAGTATAAGTATCTCATGTTCTTGTATCTTTCCTTTATGCTTTGTAACACTTGTAATAGAACATAGAGAAAGCAATATACTGCATACTTGAAAACCATATACTTGTGCTCTTGTGTTGTCTCTTACATTACTTGTGTTCTTAGTGTCTTACTTGTGGTTAATCCAGTTCACTGTTTGATTAAGTTTGGTTAATCTCCTCTTTGTGTTGTTGTGTTGTAAGTGACCCCCTTTACCGGTCCTGCAGAAATAGAGAACAAGAGTGGTCACCAAGTGAGCAGACCTTCAAGCCTTCCTGCTAGCAACGCACTTATGGTTGTTGAAGGCTCAAGACCCCCCAACCTCAGCAGTACTTTACATATTTCCAGCAGCCATCCTGTTCTTCTGGGCCTTACATTACATTTCTTGTGACTCCAAGGTCTCAACAGGCTCAACCAAGTCCCTTCAAGGACAATTATTCTTTTGTCTCAAGAAGTGGACACTTTGGTGACTTTTAGTTATGCTTTGAAGATCTAGAATGTTTTTGCCCAGATGATGTGGAATACATGGACATAGTCCAACAAATGGCTTTGTTAACCTACGGGGTGAAGAAGATCTTCAAAAGAACTAGAAGGCAAGTTTGAGTTCGACAAAGCAAAGACCAAGTGTTACAACTGTAACCAGCTGAGCCATTTTGCTAGGGAATGCAAAGCTCCCAAGTCAAATCCAGGATCTATGCATGTCTCCATACATCCAACAACACCCAAAGCTTCTAGAAAGTCAACTGAGACAACTGTTGTGGCTCAAGAAGTTGATTGGAGCTTTATGGTGCAAGATGTCACCCTTGCTCAAGCACTCATGGCTGAAACAAACAACTTAAAGGTATATGAACATCTCTGTACTCCAGCCTGTATTGCTAAGGTTAAAATGTACTAGGACTACAATATGAAAATTAAATCTGACATTGAGTCCTTGAATATCTTAAAAGCTGATTTTAAAAGGGCTGAATCTGACTATCAAAACAAAATTAAGGAGTTAGAGAAAGTAGTATCCTCTTTAAAACATGAGCACAATAACTACAAGACTCAAATCAAGGATTTAATATCCAAATTGACTTAGGCTCAAGCCAAGCTAATAATAGTTAAGGCTCAAGCTACGAAGCATGCTATCTATAAGCAAAACTTCCAAGCCATTCTTGCATCATCCTCCCACTCAAAGGTTTGTTACCAAAACAAAGGTGGGTTGGGGACCAATGAAATTGCTCCACCAAACTCTTATGAGTCTATTAGACAACCAAGGCGTGGTACTAAAGAGCAAGAGGTCCCATCTGCTGACCCACCTTTCCATGAGTTGAAGAATGATGCAACCATGGAGACCACTACAGGGAAGGAACAGGTAAATCAACCCATTCCTACTTGTGATGATCAACCCCTATCCACCAAAGATAGAAGAAATCAGGCTAAGGAAGCCAGAAGAACTACCAAGAAGGTAGCTGAGTCTAAGCTGAGTATTGACCCAAAACAAAAGGGTGTTTTCATTTTAGTTGGATTCCAGGTGGTAGGTAACCCTGATTCTAGAAAGGAGTGTAGTACCAACACTCATGTCCTGCAGAAAGATCAGAAGTCAAAGAGGAAGACTGTTTAAAAAGACAATAAGATCAAGAAACAACAATCCTCAAAATCTTCAAAGATTAACATTACATGCATAATGTGTGATCTGTAAAACCACTTAGCTAAAGATTGTTATTACAATCCAACAAGCACACATTATAGAAATAATGTTAAAAATGAAGCAGCTAAGGAAGGATTCTCATTTGGACCTTATCATATGGTTCAAGTGATGAGAAAAGGAAAGCTGGTTTCCGAAGCTAAGTTGCTTTTGGAAGAAATTCATACTTCCGAAGGGAAAATGGCTTCGGAAAATAAGCCAAAGAGATTTCAAAAGAACAAGAAAGTTCCTTTGAAACCTTCCGAGAAGAAGGCTACTTCGGAAGAGAAGGTAGTGAAGGCTTCTTCCGAAAAGAGAAAAGCTTTGGAAGAAGGTCATACTGCTCAAGCTTCAACAAGCTCATCAAACCTGATCAACCATGAGATGGAATAGAAGATCAGACAAGATGTTGCGGCCCAACCTTCCTCTTCAAAGATATCTATTGAAACTCTTCCATTCATTTTGGTTCAATTATGTCATCATCTATGGAAGAACCCAAGACCAACAAGGCTTGGGTTTCCAATCAAAACTAACTTTTCACCTTATGTGCAGGGACATTCATAAGACAAGAACAACAATGTGTGGATAGTAGATAGTGGATGCTCTAGGCACATGGTCGAGAACAGATCTCTACTTCAACAATTTCAACATTATGATGGAGGTCCTGTTTAATTTGGAGGTGAGGCTGGAGGATACATTTCAGGCAGAGGAAGTTTATCCAATGGCATGTTAAGTATAGACAAAGTGAACTTTGTCAAATAGCTTAAACACAATCTCCTAAGTGTTTCTTAGTTCTATGATCAAAAGCACCAAATGCTTTTCACAGAGCATGAGTGCATTATCCTCAAATCTGGGATGGCAATTCCTCAGGAATTGGTACTTTTTAGATCTCCCAGGAGAGGGGATATGTACAAGTTGGGTATGAACAATGTTTCCCTATTGGGTGAAGTATCATGCTTTCTTTCTAAAGCTGATGGTGATGAGTCAACTTTATGACATAAGCATATGTGTCATGTGAATTTTAAAACCATGAATAAACTGGTTAAAAATAACTTGGTACATGGTATGCCCAAAAAGGAATTTTTCTGTAGAGACAACTATGTAGCTTGCTTGAAAGGAAAGCAACATAGAGTCTCTCACAAATCCAAAGAAGTTACCTCTATCACCACTCCATTACACTTATTGCACATGGATCTATTTGGTCCAACAAGTATAATGAGCATTGGAAGAAAATCATACTGCCTTGTGATTGTTGATGATTTTACAAGATTTACATGGGTCTTCTTTTTAAGAACTAAGGATGAAACGACTGAAACTTTAAAATATTTTATTCTTAAAATTGAAAATCAATCTGACCACAAGGTTAAGATAATTAGGAATGATCAAGGGTCTGAGTTTAAGAATCAAGTTCTTCACTCATTATGTAACTCAAAAGGGATTGTCAGACAATACAATGCTCCTAGAACTCCTTAACAAAATGGTGTTGTTGTTAAGAGGAACAAGACACTGATTAAGGCTGCTCGAACCATGTTAGTTGATTCAAAGCTACCTCTAACATTCGGGGTAGAGGCAGTCAGCACTGCATGTTATATGTAAAATAGGGTTCTTGTAGTCAAGTCACATGGAAAAACCCCTTATGAGCTATGAAACAAGAGGCCACCATTCATTGGCTTTCTAAGGTCCTTTGGCGGTAGGTGTACCATACTTAACACAAAAGACAATTTGGCACAATTTTGCTGAAAAGTCTAATGATGCTATCTTTGTTGGATATTTCCCAAATCTATTGCTTATAGAGTGTATAATATTAAAAATCAACAATTTGAGGAATCATCCAACATTGTCATCAATGAGCACACTCCTTGTGTTAGGAGGAATGGCCCTAATCATATTTTTGACTTAGAATTGTTTCCAAACTATTCAAAACCATTTGTGAGAATGTTTCAGCTGGAATAGGTACTCAAAGTGATTATGATGATGACCAACTATTTGAGTTGCCCAGACCTCTTCCAAGTTCTCCAACAGTCTCTGAACATCAAGCTCCTATAATTGGTAGATCTGACAGTATGACTATTTCAGGAACTAGTGGAGCTTTAACCAGTTATCAGCAAAGTGAGGCTCATAACTCATCAACTGATAATGAACATTACCAAGATGATGGAAGTAGCATTTGAAGGAATAGGCAACTGTTAACGCTGCTTCTCAGCCAACTGGTACTGATGCTGTTTCTCCTTCATTCAATAAGTCCTTATTGAATGAGTGTGAAACATTAGCTGGACCAAGTGTTTAAAATCTTGAGTCAAAATTCTTAAATCTCGATCTATCCATGCAACTGGATGTGATTCCCAGGCTCTGGATTCATAACACTCATCCAGCTGAAAACATCATTGGAAATGTCTCTGAAGGTGTGAGAACCAGGGGACAATCTCACAATAGAAATGTCTACTTGTACTCATGCTTTTTGTCACAGATGGAACCCAAGAAGGTAGAAGATGCCTTGAAAGATAGTAGCTGGGTTGAATCAATGCAAGAGAAATTGCTTCAATTCAAAAGACAAAAGGTATGGACCCTTTGTCCGCTACCATCTGGTCAAGTACCTATAGGCACCAAATGGGTATTTAGAAAAAAGAGAGATGATTGAGGCTTGATCATCAAGAACAAGGCAAGACTGGTAGTTCAAGGATACACTCAAGAGGAAGGAACCGATTATACTAATGTCTTTGCACCTATTGCAAGACTTGAGGCAGTTAGGATCTTCCTTGCATATGCCGCATCCAAGAATTTGACTGTCTACCAGCTTGATGTCAAGTGTTCCTTTCTATATGGGGATATAGATAGGGAAGTCTATGTGTGCCAGCCTCCATGATTTGAAGACCCACAACACCCCAACTATATGTGCAAGCTGGATAAAGCTCTATATGGCTTGCACCAAGCACTTAGGCTGTGGTATGAGACCTTGTCTCAGTTTTTTCTAAAGAATGGATACACTAGAGGTACCATTGATAAGACTCTTTTCATAAGGAAGTTTAGGAAAGACATTTTGCTCGTTCAAGTCTATGTTGATGACATCATATTTGGTTCCTCAAATGACCAAATGTGCAAGGACTTTGAGAGCATTATGAAGAAAAAGTTTGAGATGAGTTCCATGGGAAAAATGGACTTTTTCCTTGGAATTCAGGTGAAGTAGATGAAGGAAGGGTTCTTCATAAATCAATCTAAGTATGTAAGTGACATTTCAAAAAGATTTGAGATGAAAGATTGTAAACCAGCTAAGACACCTATTCCCAGAAACCATAATATTTGCCCTGATTCTATGGGGGAGGATATTGATCAACATTAGTATAAGGCAATCATTCGGTCTCTGATGTACCTCACAACAAGTAGACCTGATATTATAATTGCAACATGTATATATGCAAGATATCAAGCTGTTCCAAAGGTATATCACTTAGTTACTGCCAAGAGAATCCTTAGATATCTCAAAGGAGAACCAAAACTTGGTCTATGGTATCCAAGGAACACCAATTTCAATCTGTATGGCTACACTGATAGTGACTATGGTGGCTGCAACATCAACAAGAAATCAACATCAGAAGGATGTCAATTTCTTGGTGGAAGGATAATCCCATGGCATTGCAAAAAGCAATCTTATGTCTCAACATCTACTGCTAAAGCTAAATACATTGTTGCTGCAAGTTGTTGTGCATAACTGTTATGGATTCAAAATAAGATGATAGACTATGGATTCAACTTCTTGAGCACTCCTATCCACATTGACAACAAGAGTGCTATCTCGATTACTAAAAATCTAGTGAAGCACTCCAAGACAAAACACATCGACATCAGGTATCATTTCATTAGAGATATTCATGAGAAAAACCTAATTAAACTAGTCAAAGTTGACTCAAATAAACAATATGCTGATTTGTTCACCAAAGTATTTGATGAACAAAGATTTAAGTATCTTATTACGGTTATTGGGATGATAAACATTGACTAGTATATCTCATTTGAAAAACATTTTTGTTTTAAATGTGTCCTGTCTTTGTCAAATACAATCTAAGCCTTGTTACAATAAGTTATTCTTGATAAAATTGACTAAGTATGAGTGCTTCCGAAGAGAAATTAACCCTCGGAAGATTTCTTCATTATTTTCCGAAGGCAACTTTCTCAAATTTGGCTTTATCTTCCGAAGAGCTTTTAGTCTTGGAAGTATATCTTGTCTACTTCCGAAGCTTGAGAACTTCTTCATTCGGAAGACCTTCTTACTCTCGGAAGTAAACTTATTTACCTTTGAAAATAAGTATTGGCTTCGGAAGAAGAAACCCGTCGGAAATACTTTTACCCTCTGAAGAACACTTTACTTTGTAATGGAAACCTTTGGGCCCCACATTGTAAAAAGCAAAGATTTTATTAATGATATCGGAATCTTTTAAATGGTTTTTAATCTTACCGCCCATGTCACATCTTACCCCAAACCATCACTTCACCTTATCCATCCGTCACTTTCACCCATTTAAATACTTCCGACTCACTTCTTTAATCTTTTTTCCACTTTTACTACCCAAAGAACTCCTCATCTTCAACCTACCATACTTCAAACTTGTTTCCTCTGTTCTTGCCTTACAATGGTACTTAACCCTCAGCATAACCAGGTCACACTCTTTAACTCATCCAAGGATGCTGACTTATCAGCTATCATCTCTTTTCTCACCCAATCTACCTACTACACCGCTTTGATTGTAAACCCCATAGTTTATTCATACCATATGGAGGAGTTTTGGGGTAACAATCAAATTGAAACCCTAAATGGAGTTAGGGTTATACGATCGAGCATATGTGGCCAGGATTTGATCATATCAGAACAACTTATCAAGGAGCATCTGGAGCGTCACGATGAAGGCGCTCCTATAGAATTCCCCAAATCAGACCTAGATGACACATATACCCAGATGGGATATGGTGGAGATGTGAGCAGGTCTATGGTTTACAAGTTTAAATTCTCATACAATTGGAAGTTCATGCTCCATGTTGTTCTCCACTGCTTGTCAAACAAGTATCAGGGATGGGATCAAATCCCATATGAACTAGGATGCCTAGTTCATGGATTGGTGAAAAGCCTCCGCTTTAATTACTCAAGGTTTGTGCTGACCAACCTTATGAGGAACCTCTAGATGGACACATCCTTCATGTATCCCAGGTTCCTTTAGCACATTATCAACTATGAGTTAGACTACAGTCAGCTTATTTGTGCAGCTACTCTAAATGTCCCTCAAATGAGGCCGACCGTCTTCAAAGTCTTGAAGAGAGTGTCCACCAATTTCACTGAAAGACACACTTAGCTTCTTCTAGGTACGATTGAGCCAATGGCTCCTGGTGACATCCCTGTTAACCCCACAGGTGATGAGCCCACACCAGCAACTACCCTCAATTTGCAAAATCTACCTTCTCACTTCATCAAAATCACTTATCGGAGACGTCCCAAACGAAGCCTTGTTCAATCTCCTCTGGTTGAACAAGTTCCCCTTTTTCTATCCAAAAAGGCTAGAGTGGAAACATGGGCTCCCACTCAGTCTGAGGTCCCACCTTCCTTTATTATTGACCTCAATATGGGCATTGAGTCTTCTCAGTCTCAATCCCATAAACTCGAAACCCAAACTGAAAACCCTCAGGGTGAATCTCTCTACTCCCTTGAGAAACCTAAAAGGGACAACCCCATAATAGGCTTAATGCCATTGACATTGATCAAGATCATGGGTTAATAGGAATAACTGTTATATCCATTACTGACCTATTGATAGGTTTCGATGAAGAGATTATGTCTCTCCAAGGTAGTGAAGTTGATCCACAACACCTTTTAAAGGATCAATTAAGCCTAAGGAGAACTCTGATCTCTAGCCCACATCAACAGACCCAAACTGAGGTGAGTCCCACTAGAGTGGGGGGAGGACTCATGTAGATTCAACTGCCACTGCTACACATGCCTCATGGGGCCCTTAGGACAGTGGTAACATTGCTGAGACTGAATCTACGACAACTAAGCATTCTGATGACTCTGAAAGAGACATCATTATGCATGTGAAACCAGGGTGCCAAGAAACCACTACTGATGGTGAGGATGAACATACAAGGTACGTTACCTCATCTCCCTATGATTCTTCTTAGGAAGATGAGGGAAGTATGCAACTCACTATAAGCGACCTACTCACTAAAGTCTCATACCTTGAATTCAAGGTTAATACTTTAGAGGAGAGGCCAGCCACTTAGAAACTTGAGATTGAAAATCTCAGGGCTAAACTAGCTGAGAAACAGACTAAGATATTTGTTAGGCATGTACCAATCCAGGTCTTAATGACTTCTTCCTCTAGCTTATCTAGCTCTCAAGATGATGCTACCAAAAATGGAAGAAAGCTTAGAGACAATCACACATGGTGTCCACAAGCTCAGCCATCTCAATGATCTTTTCAAGATATCCTATTCGATATTCAGATGTTTTCCCGGAGCCTCCTCCGATCATCCTCTAGGTGGACCCAAGGTTGCTCAAAGATTTAAATAGGTTTCTAACCTTTTTTCTTATGGGATCTTCAATGTGGTAGCCTAGTCCAGATGTTGTTGTGGCCAACTTTGGGGCTGAAGAGCTTTAGAGGCTGAATACACCTTCTACTACTATTGAGGGAGTTGGTGAATCTAAAATCCACATGGAAACTGAGATTGATTTTGAAGGGGAAATGGATACTGATAGCCTATCAACGAAAACAGTTAGGATAGATAGAAAATTTAGAGACAAACACACATGGTGTCCACAAGCTCAGCCATCTCAATGCTCTCTTCAAGATATCCTATTCAACATTCAGATGTTTTCCTGGAGTCTCCTCCGATCATCCTCTAGGTGGACCCAAGGTTGCTCAAAGATCTAAACAGGTTTCTAACCTTGTTTCTTATGGGATCATTAATGTGGCAACCAGGTCCAGATGTTGTTGTGGCCTACTTTAGGGCTGAAGAGTTTCAGAGGCTGAATACACCTTCTACTACTGTTGAGGGAGTTAGTCAACCTAAATTCCATATGGAACCTGATATTGATTTCGAAGGGGATGACTGGATGGTGAGATTAAGATTCTCACTAGGATCGAATATAGTGATCAAGTCAAAGATTGAATAGCGGAAACAAACAATCAATAAACATTTGATGCAAGAATATACTCATAAATGCTTTGTATATATTGATAAAGATAATTGATTACAATAAATGCTAGGGTTATAGCAAAAACAGTAATAATGCACCTTGAGAAAGTGTAATATAAAATATTCTGATTGTTTATCAACAATCACCTCATGTATGAGGTATTCTATTCTATTTATAGACTGATAAGATGCCTTTTTACAAAATGACTAAACTACCCCTGACCTATACATCAGAACTAGTCTAAGTCTTCATCAGCATTTCTTCTGTTCATCCGCATTGACAAATGCGGATGAGTTGTTCTTGATCAGCATTTCTTCACTTGTTCATCCACATAAGTAGTTGGTCATCCACATTGGGTAATGCGGATGAACAAATACTTATGTGCATTTGTTGCTGGTCATCTGCATTTGTAAATGTGAATGAACAAGTCTTGTCCGCATATCTTCTTGACTATCCGCATTTGTTAATGCGGAAGAATAAACACTTGTCAACATTTGTTCTATATCTTCCGCATTTACAAATGCGGTTAGTTAATACTTGGTTCTTCTTAGCAGATTCTTCATCCGCATTAATTCTTGGACTTAGGGAGTTTCCAGCAAAACAACCATCAACTCACCAATTGAATGGCATGTATGATCCTTTTAGGGTCCATCAACGGAAGTTGGTGATAGTTAGTTGATTGGCCCGGAGTTGGTACACGGAAGTTGGTGATAGTTAGTTGATTGGCCCTGATTGGCCCTGAACATTCCGAGTACATCTTCAAATTCATATCCTCTGAACATGGCCTTGTGATTGATCAGTTCCAAGTTAGCAAGTTCCTTTAAGTCATGAATTTCAAGGGCATTTACAAGAGCAGAGTACTCTGTAAAGAATTGAACCAGCCCTGAGATTCGTTTAACCATAAACATGTTCCAATCACTGTCATACTTCCAGGAAATGATTTTCTGATCAGTTTTGCCCTTAGGAGTAGACACACCTCTGATCATCTCTTCAGTGGTCAGCCCTTCTTGAATTTCAGTTGATAAGGCTTAGCAAACCACTTAGGATATCTGTGAATTACAGGTGCCAAAGAGTCTTAATCTCGATGGGTGAGTTGCATGTCTTGAGTAGACACTCTGGTACTTGGCTTTTTGCCAGTAATTTCTTCTTCCAGAGTTTTAAGTCTCTCTTTCTTCTCAGTGATCAACCTAAGGATAACAGCCCTTAGGGAATTGGTTTTCATGTTACCAAGCTTTCTCTTGGTGAATCCTTGACTTGATAGATAATCCTTCATTTCCCTATCAGACATATTATAAGGATTAGGATATAAAGGTTGAGGAGTTGAAGTTTGCTTCTTCATGGAAGATAGTTTTGGCTTATTAGCTTTAGGTGAAATGGTCTTCTCATAGTCAGTTTCAATAGTAGGATCTAGTAGTTTGTTCAGTCTTTCTTCTTCTGCCTTCATCCCCTCATAAGTCATGCCAAAAACTTCATCAGGATCATATCCATGATTAATCAAAAACATAACTTTAACCATTAAATCATCATTCTGAGCCTTTTCCACTATTTCTTCTACTGATATGGATCCATTTCTTCTAAGTCTTTCTGGATCAGGTGTGCGGAGGTGAGTCTTCCTCCCAAATAGGCTTCAAAGCTGGTAACAAAGGCATTGTAAGTTGCCTTTTGTTCTTTAGATCTTGTGTCATTAGGAATGTTTGTAGGAGTTGTAGTGAATCCTGATGCTTGGGATGATGTTGATGGATGATTAATTGGTAAAGTTGCAATGAACCTAGTGGTTTTCAGTTGATCTTTAGAAGAGATGAAATCCTCCTCCTCAGTAATGAAGGCATTTTCCATAGAGTGAGATTTTGATGGAAACTTGTATGCCTCAATCACTTTGGGTCCTCCCAAGTTTCTGCTTCTTTCATCTAGCTCCAATGCTTCTATCTTGACTATCATTATATCTAGAATGGTATTCTCAAGATCAAGAGTGTTATTTAACATGGTCACATTTTGTTTCCAGGACTCTAGAAGACTGTGTAGTATTTTCTTGTTTAACTCTTTGACTTTGTAAGTGACTCCCATGGTTTCCAAGTCATTTACCAACTGTACAAATCTGTGCAGTTGTTTAGATATGGACTCCCCTTTGAAGTGATGAAATGTTTCATACTGATTAACAAGTTTATCCTTGTTAATCTCTACAACTTAATTGCTTCCTTCATACATAATTAATAGTGCATCTCATACTGCTTTAGTAGTACCATACTTCTCCAGTCTTTTCAGCACATCCATCTTGAGTGCCTGAGTGAGGATGGAGTAAGCTTTGAGATCAATCTTGATTTTCTTGTAATCTTCATCATCAATAGTCAGATCTTCAATGGGTATTCTTGTTGTCTTGTAGATGGCAGCTTGATCTGCAAACAAAGTAACAGGGATGTGTGGCCCTTTGCATATTGAGATCCAAAAGTAAGGATCTACACCTGTAATGTAATTCCTGAATCTGATTTTCCATTGCATAAACTCAGATTTGTGTTTAAGCATAGGAGGTTTAGGTGTATGGCCAAGTTCTAAAAAACTGTGAGAATCCATTTTAACAAAGTATGTTTTAACTTGTTTAATATAGATTAGATAAGTTTTTAAGTTCTTTTAGTCCAACTTGTCCAAATCGTCCAAAACAAGCTCTCAGAATCAGATCTGTTAAGT
>BJCM01066177.1:0-13066 GCA_018326385.1 Flaveria bidentis | reverse complement strand
AAATGTTATTATCCATTGATGAAATAAAAATATAATGAATATTTAAAAGTTATAACATATAATGAATTAAAATTATTACTCTGTATTTAATATGTATTAATAAATTATTATAATAACTACATTTATATTTATCGTATAGTAGTTTAGTTTACTTATTTACAATAGTTATCATTTAATATGAGAGAGAAAAAAACATAAATATAAATATATTTTTTAAACATATTTTAGTTAAAAAGGAAAGTCAAATTAATTATTTTTGTAATTTTTGTATTTATTTATCATGAGAGAAAGGCTGGAAAATAATTTTTTTGAGATGCTAATTGGATGACACGTGTCATATGATATGCTAGAATGATGACACGTGTTTTAAGAAAACCTTATTTTATTATAGGTTATAGATTTTACTCGCTTAATTAGTTAATCATTAAATAATTACACAAATTCTAATGCATAAGCAAAATGGTGTAGGTGGAAATTTTATTTACCAAAATGGTATAGTTTGAAAAGTATTTATCAAAATAGTGTTTTAAAAAAAAATTGTTTCTCTCTCATATTCTCATCAGATATTTTCAAAAAACAATTTTAATAATTTTTTTTAATTTCTAGGAATGCTCTTTAAATATAGCTTTTATTAGTAGTCTATATTTTTTAATTTCTCTCGGTATCTATTATAATTAATTTATAGTTAATATTTAAATTATTATATATATTTTCCTATTTATTTATTAATTTCTTAATACTAGCGTTAATTTATATTATTGAAAAAATATATTTGCTTACGTATTGTCACAGTGAAATTCTCATTTTTAATTTAATGCAATATACTCTGATATATCAAAGTTATAATTGACATAAGGTTAAATGTATTAGAGTTTACACTAACAGATAATATAATATATAAAAATGTAAACTAACGTAAAATTTAATAAAATTTTGTAACATCTTTATGCACCCGTAGCTAATTCGAATATTACATTTGACATAAACTTTTATTATTAATAAAAAATTGTTGGTTCTTAATTAAGTTTATAAAAACCTTTAAAATACTTCTCAGCTATTAAAAATGCACAAATGTACCTAGATATATTTAACTTATTGTTTTTTTATAAAATATTCTCTCATTAATTTTTATAATTTCTAACGAGATCTTCCATTAAACAATACGAATAGTTTGAAATTAAAGCAAGAACCACAAATATAATTTGTTTTGTAAAATGAGGGGTAACTGAAAAATTAAGGTTAAACATTTAAAAGCAGTTAAAGAAATTAAAAAAAAAATTGTGTTTTTTAAAACCACAATTAAAGAATTCAAAAGTTTTTAGTCTAAGACCACAATTAATTTATTTAATAAATCATTTAAATTATATATATCTTCAATGAAACTTTTTATTTTTTCAAAAAGCTAAAATGGTTATAATGAGAAAACATTTAAAAAGTATTTTACAAAAATATCCAATGAGAATGGGAGAGAAAAACAAAAAAAAATTCAAAAACCATACTATTTTGTTAAATATTTTTCTAATTACACCAATTTGATAAATAAAATTTCAACTTACACCTTTTTGGAAAAAAAAAACTCCGAATAACAATACATATGAATCTATATTGATAACGTGTATTATATTAGTTAAAGTCATTATTAAGTAAGGAAATTCTAATACACGATTTAAGTAGATAGACAATTCTCAATCACCATCTCAAGTAATTTGTTTTTGCCAGTGATTTTATAGGCATAATTCAAGGAAAAAGATATTATTCATCATTATTAACATCCAAACAATATGAGTTAATGATTACTAGATAAGTGATATAACTTCTAATGCATCATATATAAGTCATTATATATAGGCATAATTCAAGGAAAAAGATATTATTCATCATTATTAACATCCAAACAATATGAGTTAATGATTACTAGATAAGTGATATAACTTCTAATGCATCATATATAAGTCATTATATATAGGCATAATTCAAGGAAAAAGATATTATTCATCATTATTAACATCCAAACAATATGAGTTAATGATTACTAGATAAGTGATATAACTTCTAATGCATCATATATAAGTCATTACTACAATGGAGTGCAAATATTGTCCAACAAATCAACCAGCTTCTCCTCCAAATTAACAAAATCTTCCCCAAAACATCATAATCAACCAAGAATGAAATGACAGTGAAGAAAACCTGCAATATAATCATTACAAACTTATAAATATAAAAAATTGTATAAATAAATAATCATATACGGGTGTATAAGAAGTTGTATAAGCACATATACGAGTTTAAAATGGGTGTATACAAGTTTAGTAATATGGGATACATTTAGTCAAACGCGTATGAAAATTACGCGTTTGAATAAAAGATGATAAAAAGTATTCTTACTTGGGTCGGTGCTAATGAGCATTGCAGTCCCTTCAAACCCACATACTCCACCTTTCTTCTTGTTCTTCTGCCAGTAACTATTGAAGGCGAATGACGCATGAGCAACGACGGAATCCGGTGAGAAACAGCTTCCGTTTGGCCTTATCGGGCCACAATCCGCACCACCGGCTCCACACGCGTAATCCAACGCCACTTGCAACTTCTCCGACGGCACACTAGGCTTCGCCACACACCACAACCGTTCTTCCCCACCAGACACCGGTGGACCCGCCACTGACCCACCGTTATGACCAACCATTGGTGGATGGTTTGGTGGGCCAGCAGATGACCCACCACCAACACTCACCACTGGTGGGACAGCCGTTGGCCCACCACCGACACTAACCATAGGTGGAGCAGCATGGGACCCATGAGGGTACGGATTACAAGGTGGGAGACTGTATCCGTACGGATGTTGTGGGGCCATCATAGGTGGCTGAATCTTCGGCGCATGTGAAAACCCAACAACCACAGGCGTCGAAGATTCACCCGACCACAAATTATCAATAAACGAAAGCTTTCTCGACGTCGATTTCACTCGTTTGAAAACAGGGGATATGACATCCACCGTTTCCGATCGAAAAACTCCCAAATCATCCATCGATTTCAACTCAAAACCCAACAATCGAACAATTTCATCAGAAAATCGAATTGGGTTTACAGTAAAACTCGAGTTCATCTTCTCCAACAAGGGAAAAACAGGGTAAAGATGCGATTCATGCAAGCAATCAAACGAAATCAAAACAGAAACTTTAATTTCTTTCTCTAAACCCCATCGAATGAGCGAATGATGCAGATTCTTCATCGAATCCACAATCAACCCCACAATCTCTTCTCGATTTCTAACATCCCCATCATTGCAAAGACGATCATTAGCTACAATAACAGAGTGTATCTTACTAGAAGGGTAATAAGCTAACACATGAGCCCTTAACCAATTTTCCGCCATTAAAATGCTGTTTGCAACCTCGTGAAGCTTTTCTTCACCCACTGAAACTCCAATTGTCTGAATTTGAGCTGTAATCGATGAATCATCGCGATGCAGAGTCAAAATCTGCAACGATTCTTGACATAAAACTGTAAAAATTGAAACCCAATTGTAAGAAACACAAGAAATCAAGATTCTTGAGTGACAATACTCTGTTTTTTCTTTTGACATTTGAGCTTACCTGAAGATGAGTGGAAGAACAGAGAGAATAAGAGGATTGCAATGTTGAACATTTTGTGGTGATTGTTGAGAGCAGTATGAAATGATTTGAAGGAAGATGATGAGAATGATTGTTTTTATGGTGGAGGTGTGGGGAATTTGGGATTGGAGTGGAGAAGAAGGTATTCTTCAGAGGTGTTGAGTTGTAATGTGTGCTGTGAGGGTTGTACGTTTTTGAGATACTCAAAAAGTTGAACGTTATGAGTCTTATCAAAAGGTACAAATCAAATCGGTTTGTGACAGAAGGTACAACCCATGCAAGAACCGTTTCAATTTTTTTAAAGATTATATTTTGTGTTAAGTTTATATAAAGTAATTGACATTAAATTTTATGTTAAGTTTATATAAAGTTACTATATTTTTCAAGGATTCTTTCATTTTATAAATCGACACCCATCTATACGTCGCGTATGGGTCTATACGTGGCGTATAGGGTCGAATACATTAAAAACGAGAAAAATTCAGGGGGGCTGTCAGAGCTATACGCTCCATATAGCCCTATACGACCCCCCTATATGATATGTATAGGGCTATACGACGCGTATAATAAATTTCGACACTGACTACAAGGAAAAATTCAGGGGGCTGTCAGAGAGCTATACGCCCCATATAGCCCTATACGAACCCCTCTATACGACACATATAGCACTGTTCGACACATACAGCCTTATACGACCCCCTCTATATGACGCGTATGGGGCTATACGACACGTATAGAAATTTTGGGGTGTTGATTTAAAATATCGGGATGTCTATTTAACCAAACCCTTTTTCAATCCCTTAACCCAAACCTAAATCAAGATGTTTAATGTCCCTTAAGGAAAGGTTGCTGGTATAAATCAACATAATCAGATGTACGAGAAGATGGTCAGATGTACGAGAAGATGGCTAAGGTGTTTGTTGCCTTCATGTTTGGCCGGAACCACTGAAAACCCTTGTCTATACATTCTATAAACTCTGGAGACCCGAACACCAAGCAACAAATTCTGTTTTTCAAATTTAACACCACGACATAACCAAGTTTCTAGCCATTGAGGTGTGTGCGTACACTCATTACATGTCTATGTGGTAACTTTTTATATAGGTAAAACGTGTTATGATTATAACGTCTTTTGAAACTTAAGTGATCTAATTAAAATAAAAAATAAATGATTTTATTGAAACAATATTGAAGCTTAGTTAATATTTTATTAAATTTTTATTAAATAATATCGAAACTTAGTTAATATTCTATAAAGGATTTTCTCTAATAAAATGGCATACGTACTACTTTAATATGTCGATGATTGATATTGTTAACATGTCTTCTCAAACTAAATGTTGATGTGACGTTAAAATTTAAATAAATAAGTAAAACTAGAAAAAAACCAAAACGATATGTTTAGCATAGAACGTTTGAATGCTTTCAAATAAAATTACATATGCACTACTTTACTTTTAAACTTAAAGTAATTATATTTGTTCGGTGACCGGATACATTAATATCATAAGTGTGACACCTTGAAATTTTAGAAAACAAACCTTTATATTTAGTTTATAAAAAGGTACAAAAATTATACATGTATTTGTTACTCATAGAAGGACGCCATTCTCAAAACTTTATCATTTTATTTTAACTGGTGTAACATGCGGTTAGAGTAAAGTTCGATAAAAATCAACATGACATACTCAAAACAAGATGAAACCCTTACATGGAGAAAATCTAATTATCAACCCAAATAATCAGTTAAACTTTCTTACAACGTAATATACCTTTTTAACGAAATACAAGTAACTAAATAGACTTATATAGTTAAAAACACAACACTCATGATCTTATTGACTATCTCAAGTGTCAAATAATGAGCATTTGTAAAATAAAATGCAAAAAAAAAAAAAAAAAAAAAAAATCTTGAATTCCTTGACCCCCTCTTGAGACTTCACTGTTTCGGCAGGTAATAATGGACTTTGCCCCATGGCATTACCATTAACAAACAAAATGATGTTAATCAAGCAAGATAAAACTCGTTTTCATAAGTAACTTTGAAAAGATACTGCTAGATCCAATATCTTAATCGCATTTTATTATGTTAATTCATCATCGCCTTGAATCTCACCAGACCATCCAACCCTTGACCCCATTAATCTTATTATAGAACGTGTTTATTAGACTTGGATCATCTTTTTACAACCGTTGTTGTTTTGCTTGCTACAGTTGTTCGCCAATAAAGATGTACTAAAAAGAGGAACGATACACAAGTTATAGGCGATGGAAACCCAGGTATTATGTGTACTATGCATATAATGATTGATTATTGATGCAATCTTGTGCATTATTTACATATAGTTCTTAATATATGGTATCTTCATTAACAACGGGTGTCCATACAAAGAGAAGAACAAAACACAAAAACGACACGCAAATTGACATCAAAGCAAATAAAGGTTAGCTTTATGAGTGTGTGCAATGAATAGTAGATTTTGCAAAAACTTCTTATATGGTTTGCGTAATTTAATTGTCTACTTGCGTAATATCTAGTATAGTTTGCGTAAATTCTGAAAGGATATGCGTAATTTAGCTGAAAACTTGTGTAATTTCAATTAGTGTTTGTATAACTTCTGAAAAGGGTTTGCATAATTACTTAAATACATGCGTAATTTCTAATATAATTTGCATAACTTCTGATGGGTTTGCATAATATCTTATAGAGTTTGTGTAATTTTTAAAAAATGTCTGCGTAATTTAGTCGAATACCTGCGTACAAGTAGAGTTTGCGTTATTTCTTATATAGATTGCGTAATATCTAAAAAAAGGTATGCTTAATGAAGTTAAATACTTGTGTAATTACTAATACAGATTGCATAATTTCTAATAAAGGAAAATACACATAAGAGGATAAGAAAACATAAATTAGATGATGATGCTGATTTCAAAGATCCACCACCTTATTAAAAAAACAACCCTGATAACGACTTTCAATCCCTTGTGAAGAATCTTGAAAAACAAACAAAAGAAAAGAACAAAAATGAAAGCAAGAACTTGTTCACTACAACAACAGGAGACTATCAATGTATACCTCGCTCGAAAATTTGTATGACGCCATCTAGAATTTCACTAATGCACAAGCTGCTGTCGTAAAATAAATTGGTTTTGGTTTTATACTACACATAAAAATAAATAACATCCAACAACTTTGGGTTATTGGCTTCTCGTGTATATAATCATGAGATAAATGAGTTGAATATGAGTAACCATCAACTAAAAATAACAACATCAAATGTTCATGAGATTTTTAGAATCCAATTAGAAAAGAAAAATGTTTTTGAGAAGAATAAACCATGAAATGGTGTTAACACACCTACCGATGAATTTGAGGTTCTATTTCAAACGTCAAGAGTCATTGTTGTAAATGTTTTAGATGTAATGAAACAACAAACATAGGGAGGACGGCGTTTCTAGCTCAACTTTATTGTTGTCTTATTCATAATAGTGGGATTTATCACAAAGTCAACGACAATCAATCAACACATTCTTATGAACATTGATGACAAGAAGAAAATACCCAATGGATTGGTGCAATTATGTAATTGACCGTTTAAAAAGCACAAAAGCATATTACAAACTCATCTAGTCATGAAATGGGCCTCTGCTATTTCTTGCGGTTACTTTTCTAATTACGCAAACTTTGGTTATAATTATGCAATAGTGTTGAATGAATTACGCATTTGGTTAGTTTTCATTTATTGATAAAAAAAACTCACTCTCACAACTGGTTTATATGACATGAAAACTTGAGGGATAAAGCATTAAGCATTGGCTCCTTTGATTTGGAATTATAAACAACCTTCAAAACAAATATAAAGGCAATAATCACGCAACAACAAAAACATGTTACATGATTTACGCAACACAAAGTTCGACCAAATTATGCATACAACAAAAAATAATTACGCAACAACAGTTCATTAATAACGCAAAAGCATTCACTTATCACACAAGTATTCCATGTATAGATAGAATTACACAAAAGTTTCATCGCAACTTACGCTACAGATTACATCTCATGCGATCATCTTACAAGGAATCACATGATAAACCGGGCGTGATTACCATCCTACCCTCCCGTCTAATTCATCAAATTGCCACGCAATACATTATAGTGGCTTCGTACACTTTGGCAAAATCTCCCTATACATGCATATGTATTATAGATTGTATATTAATTTTAGATATAGATAAGGATACAAAAATTAGCCATTGGGATTTCGTTAAAAAACATACGTGGTGTCCATTTAGTCATCATGGGTTGTTGGATTTAATCCAGTTGATAAACGTAAGATTCGAATAATGATTAAAAAACCTGATTTTCTCAAAAAAGACCATTTTAAATCCGGTTACAGGAGATCTTGAAAATAATCCAGTGTGCTAAAAATTGGGGTTGGTATAACAGGTTAAACATGATATGATAAGACGCAATGGCCTGACATGTCAAAAACGAACATGACACAAAAACTTATTTTGTCATTTTTTAAAATACAAACCTGCTAAGAAACAAATTACACGAAATGACCTGATTAGGAACACATGTAATATCATAAACTTAAGAATCTATTTAATGAAACAAATATTACCGAAGGTTCATAAAAGTCCTAAGTCTTAACTAACACAATAAGACATGATCCCTAACATAGTAATCCTTTGGGGGAGAAGACTTGGGTTCAATCCCGGACATAGGCGTAATTTAAGTGGTATAGTTTAGAGGGTGTGTGCGTTTGTCGTTCTTAAGAAAATATAATAATCTTTAACAAATTCAAAACACGAACCCATTAAAACATTATCTTTAACATATAGAGTTCCACACAATAGATTTTTCCTTTTGTTTTCTCTTTGCCCCCATAATATTATCCCCTATACCTTTCATATACTCAACCTCATCATTTTTCCATATCAATATTTTGTGAACTATCCTTTTCTAGATGAACTTTAATACAATCAAAATCCATCTCCAATATATAATAGGTTGCTAAGAACAATAAATAACGATGTGTCAATAAAACAATAAAAGAGGTGTGTATGTTCAATGAATCGATGATGGTGTGGTACTGTGGTGAACCTAGATGGCTGGTAACGATGGTGGTTGTGGTACTGTGGTGAACTTGGTCGACTGGTCACGATGGTCGATGGTGTCTAGTGTTTACTCGTCATGGACGCGGTGGTCGTTGATAATTGGTTGATATGCATGCACGTATCATAGTTAATATTACGTTTTTAATATACTTTATGTATTGAATTGTATTACTTTGTTACGTGTTTGAAATGTAGGTTAAATGAAGTTTAACGAACATTATTTGAGAAGAAAACAAAGGATAACAAGACTATGGCTTGAAAGGTGCTAAAAATAAAGAAAACTGTGTAAAGTGTAGGGAGGCCGTAAGCTACGACCTGAGGCCATAACTTACGGCCCTGTGCTGAGTCCATCTGTGAACCCTGTAAAACAGAGGTTAGGCCTTCTGGCTGAAGGTAGGCCGTAACCTACGGCCTATAGTTACTGTCTAACGCAATATTTTGAGGATTGTTTCAAATTTTAAAACCTATTTAATCCCTAACATTAGGGTTTCGAAAGGACCTTGGCCTCCAACCCCAAGAACGAATCTTGGGACTATTTTGAGCCATTGGAACTCTTTCTAATCATCAAGTGATCAAGGATTCATATGCTCAAAGTGAAGATTGGAGAGATTATGATGAAGATGCTAGGCTAAACCACCTGTGATCATCTTCGAGTGGACGGTTTGTGATTGGATAATACATGCTTGTGTTTTTACCTAGGCAAGACATAAACTTTGATCGTTTAATAACTTTTCTTCGTTTATGTGTTTTGAATCATATGTCGATTAAAGATTCTTGTTAGTGGATTTGATTATTGCTTATCAATTTATCAGTCTTGTATTGTTAACCATTGAGTAGTAATTAGGTTATTATCATTAATTGGTGATTGCAAATAAAGTTTCTAGATTGTGGCATTAGTTAGTTTACTAGTTAATTTACATAATCAGTTATCAAGTTGGTAATTACCTTTCAACGTATGTGATAAACAAGTTATGTCTATGTGACTTCAAGATTAGATAAAACATAAGCCGTGTATTAAATTACATTCCTGAAACCCGGTTGTGATCCTTTTCATCTCAATAGTTCTAAACCAAGTCCAAGTTTTCATTTTCTTTCATAAAGGGATTGTTTTAAGTTAATTTCATCCACATCCATTTACAGTCAAAGTGACAATAGTTTAGTTTAATCAGTAATTTAGATAATAATCAAGCGAATCATGTAACACTAACCATATGCTCCCCGTGGATACGATACCTGACTTACCCTAGCTACCTAGGTTAATTGGGTTTTTGCATGACCCCAACGACAGGTCATCAAAATAGCGTCGTTTCTGGGGAGCTAGTGCGCTTTGTGTTATTTGATTTGATTATTTTTTTAGTATTTGTTTAAGTTTCAGAAAAATATAAAAAACTCATATTCAAAAAAGTCAAAAATAAAAAAAACTACTTTTCATAGTTTGTTTTATTTGTTCTTCTTTACCCTTGGTATTCTAGTTGTTCTTTTAGGGTAATTTTCTTACTAGTTTAGTAGAATCATGGATCGGGATTGGAATTATGATGATGATTACAATCTATGTATATGTTGAGCGATTGTCACTGGGTTCAAGATTGTCCATTGTTCGAGAGCAAATATGGAAACATAGAGAGAGAATGTTCTAAATATAGGTGGCAAAAAGGATTTGTGAGAGCAAATTATGATGATGAAGAGACACCCTCATATTATCCATACTTTGAAGCCCCTCCGTCACCAAAATATCAAGAATATTATCATGTTGACATCAATTACAAATATGCTCAAGAATGGGATTTGCACCATTATGAAACCGAGATTCCATAATTCCCAAGCTACCAAGAGGATATGATGACTGCTATCTTGAACACCCTCAGCTTACATATGAAGAGCCTCAAGTTTCAATAAACTCTAAAATTGATGAAATCATGAACATGATGGTGGAAATGAAAAAGGAAGACGAGTTAAGAGACAAATCATTTGAGGCTTTGGTTAAACAGGTTAGCCAACTCGCTAAGGGATCTCTACATGTGCACAAGCAAGCCTAATTTCTCAATGTAAATCGCTAAGTATCGCTTGCTTGTGCACATGTAGAGATCCCTTGCCATGGTTTGCTATAAGTCAAAGGAAGGTATTCCCAATTGATAGTTTTCTTAGGAATTAAGTAGGATTGCCAAGTTAGGTAAACGAAGCAGACAGTGGACAACATACATGTTTCATATCCTTAACCCATTCCTTCGTTTCCGTGAGAATTTGAGCCTAATTGAGCATTTTTCATGATATATTTAGTTGCTCTGTTCTTATTGTATTGAGTGTTTATCATAATGTGCATCTATTTTAGAACTCGTGTAACTATACATGTCGAGATTATGAACCATTACTTTGCACAAATGTGATAGAGGCATTAGGATAGCCATTTTGTTTAGACCTTTTCATTTGACTTCCCTACCTTAACATTTTCTCTTTAGACGCCCCTTTGAGCCCCAAATTATCATTTGAATGAGATGCATTATTAAACCTATTAAACTTGTAGCTTCAAATAAGTCGCATGGTGAAGTCCAATTTGTGACATGTCTAAGTTTCTAGTATTTTTTTCTTTTTAGTTGAAATGTGTTATATAATTTCAGCAACAAACAGGTTACATTCCTGAAACCCGGTTGTGATCATTTTCATCTCAATAGTTCTAAACCAAGTCCAAGTTTTCATTTTCCTTCATAAAGTGATTGTTTTAAGTTAATTTCATCCACATCCATTTACAGTCAAAGTGACAATAGTTTAGTTTAATTAGTAATTTAGATCAATAGTCAAGCGAATCATGTAACACTAACCACATGCTCCCTGTGGATACGATATCTGACTTACCCTAGCTACCTAGGTTAATTAGGTTTTTGCATGACCCCAACGACAGGTCATCAGTCGTGACCGGTCACGATGGTTGCATATGCTCGCAAGTGGAGATGGTCGCCTAGTGGAGTGGTCACCAGCTGATGCAGTCGGAAACAAAGAGATGGATAATTGAACCTGTTGATTCAATGAGAATACCAGGAATAATTCTTCTAACTATCGTTGATTCACAAAGAATATCGATAATCAGGTTACACTAACACACACGGTGATAGAGAGAAAACAGATTTTTCATAAACTTCAATAATCTTTTCACTCATCTCTTACAAACATATAAAGAAACAAAGCAAAAGTCGAATGGGTCACAAAACATAAACGGATCGAAAACTGGGCCAAATGTAAAGTTCAACAAAATGTAGAAATAAGACAAAAACGTAAATAACTTATAAAATAAGCCCTTTTTGGGCCAAAACGATGACCCAAACCGCCTAAGCCCATTTTCACAAACGGGCTTCTCGCTCCGATGGTCGTTTTGAATGATCACAAGCCCAAAACGGAGACTTCTAGCCCAACTTATGATCGTTTTAGTGAAGCCCTTTTGATAAGCGATCTTGGGCCTCCAAAAAGGCTAAAGCTAAAGCTTATCCACACTTGGGCCCACATCACCAGCGGAGTAAGATGGTGGCATGATGGAGTGGTCAGAATGGAGGTTGTGGAGTGTGGGAGGGTTTTCAAAGGTTGAGTTGCGCTCGATGTAAGGGAGGGTAAGGGTAGGGTTTTGTTTTAACTTTTGAATAATATAAATATTTAATTATTTTAAAAATTAAATATTACAAAAAGATTATTGATAGGTCTTAACAGACTAACATGTATTTAACCTATTAAGACACGAATTTTATCATGTCTTAACGTGTTGATCTGTTTAAGACATGAAACGTGTTAAACTCAAATACAAAATTTGTTAATTTCTTATCGTGTTAACAGATCTGTGTCAGAAATTACCAGCTCTATTCAAAATTTTATCAATCGAGTTGGAATCGGATGATCCTATAGGATTGTATCCAGTTTCCAAAAATCAGGTTTCCCTATCAAATCGTTTTTGGATCATTTTTTGCATTACTTTTGGATTAGGATTCTTTTACACCTCTATATGTAACTACTGCATCACATAAAGTAAAATAGATGACTGTTTACAAAAAGACTAGATTTTATAAAATAGGCTTTGATGCATTCGGGATGTGTAGGTGTTTTAAGTAATTAAATACATGTTTTTGTTATTTGATTACCATAGAATGCGATTACGTTGGGTGATTGTGAATTGCAGGAGCAGAGTACGAGAGAAAGGAGAAAAAGAAGAATTGTTCAAGGGAGGACGTAAGTTACGTCCCTATGGACGTAGCTTACGTCGGTTTCAAAAGAAAGGAAAAAGAGGACGTAAGCCAGAAGGTTAGGACGTATGCCCCAAAAGAGGACGTAAGCTACGTCCTTTTGGA
>BJCM01066175.1:0-18836 GCA_018326385.1 Flaveria bidentis | reverse complement strand
TTGAACACACTTCGACTCCAGACGTACCCTAGCCATCCAGAGACCTCTAAGATCATACTCCAAGTTCATTGATCGTAGTAGATCGATTCCTAATCGATTCTTAACGTTAGATTCAATACATAATTGTTTCTACGTGCGTTCTCATTGATTGGATCGCCAATCAAATAGGATTCCACACTATTTGGTTCGGTATACACGTTAATCAGTTAGTACATCATCCAGTACTCGATCCTAACAAAAACCAACTTGATCATAAGGTCAAAACAATAAGAAGTGATAATGGAACCAAGTTTAAAAATGAAGACATGAGTTCCTTTTGTGCAACCAAAGGCATCGCTCATCAATTCAATGCAGCTAGAACTCCTCAACAAAATGGGGTAGTTGAAAGGAGAAATAGAGCACTGATTGAAGCAGTAAGAACAATGCTAGCCGATGCTAAATTGCCATTTACCTTTTGGGCAGAGGCAGTTAACACCTCGTGCTTTGTGCAAAATCAATCTCTGATTATAAAAGAAAACAACATGACTCCATATGAACTTTTGTTTCACAAAAAACCATTTATTTAATTTTTCAAGTCATTTGGTAGTCCTGTCTCATTATTTAACACCCGAGACTATTTGGGAAAATTTTCATCTAAGTCTGATGAAGGATTCTTTGTAGGTTATTCTTCTATTTCGAAGGCTTACAGAGTTTTACTCCTAGATTAAACATTATTGATGAATCAACAAATGTTTCATTCAAAGAACATTCATTTCCCAAATCTACAAATTGTCCCGACTGTTTGTTTGATGTTGACTCATTTACAAAATCATTTGATCAATTTCACTTGTCTGATGCAGGAAACCTACATTCAGCTGAATCTTCTTCATGCGTAGAAAGAAGAGATGACTTTCCATTGATTCCTCCTACCTATACTAAGCAACCAAATGAAGATGTTCCACTCTAAGCTGATCCGGTCAGACAACCATCTCAAAATCAAAGTGTTTCAACTGAAGCTAGTCCTACCTTGTTACCTTCTCATTCAGAAGACCCATCAATTGAGATCAGAAATCAAAAGCAAGCTACTCCTCCAGTTGAAATAGACTAAACATCAAATGATGAAAGTAATCAAAGTGCTACTAATGTTGAAGCAATCACTGAAACTAAGTCTGATTATCTTCATAACTCCCCAACAGTACAAGATGAAGGTGCCTCTCACCATAATGAGCTGAATGTCTCCAATCTTGATGTAACAATTGCTGGTGACTCAATTCCAACCACCAGAACACACAAGAACCATCCAGTAGAAAGCATTATTGGTGAACTCAACCTAAGGGTGACAAGAAGCAAGTCGAGTATTGCGAACATCCATTTGTTTTCATGCTTTCTTTGTCAAACAGTACCTAAAAACATCAAGAGGCTCTTCAAGACAATAGCAAGATTGAAGAAATGCATGAAGAATTGATACAGTTCAAGAAGCAAGAAGTATGGCAACTGTTTGATCTTCCAAAAGGATAATATCCTATCAGTACTAGATGGTTGTACATAAACAAAACTAATGATAAAGGGTTGTCATCAGAAATAAAGCGAGACTAGTGGCACAAGGTTATACACAAGAAGAAGGAATTGATTATGATGAAGTGTTTGCACCTGTTGCCAGACTAGAAGCAATAAGAATCTTTCTTGCATATTCAACATCCATGAAGTTTACTGTTTATCAAATGGATGTTAAATGTGCTTTCTTGTATCGAAAGATTGCTGAAGA
The DNA here is from genome assembly GCA_018326385.1 of Flaveria bidentis. Classification (NCBI taxonomy): domain Eukaryota; kingdom Viridiplantae; phylum Streptophyta; class Magnoliopsida; order Asterales; family Asteraceae; genus Flaveria; species Flaveria bidentis. Next base: position 17,092 of record BJCM01066175.1, on the reverse strand, counting down.
AGTCTATGTGAGTCAACCACCTAGCTTTGAAGATCCTGATTACCCTCACAGGGTGTATAAGATTGATAAAGCCTTGTATGGTCTTCATAAAGCTCCAAGAAAGTGGTATGAGACTCTATCATCTTTCCTTCTTGAACATGGATATGAAAGAGGAAAGATTGATCAGACTCTTTTCAGAAAGAGAAGAGGAAGAGACATGTTGCTGGTCGACATCTACGTGGATGATATCATTTTTGGCTCAACAAACAAGCAACCTTGTAAAGATTTTAAAGACTTTATGCATTCAAAATTTCAAATGAGTGCAATGGGGGAACTCACTTTCTTTTTTAGGATGCAAGTCCAACAGACAGCAGATGGAATATTCATCAATCAATCTAAATATGTAGAAACAATTATTGAAGAAATTCCACCTTACTGATTATCAGTTTTTCAGAACCCCTGTTGATACTATAGTGAAGATAGGTCCAGATCCAGAAGGAAAATCAATGGATTAGACTCACTATCGATCAATGATTGGTTCACTTATGTATCTAATAGCTAGTAGACCTGACATTATGTTTGGTGTTTGTGTATGTGTTAGATATCAAGCTGATCCTAAGGAATCTCATGTGAATGTTGTCAAGAGGATATTCAGATATCTTAAGGGCAAGCCAGCTCTCGGTTCATGGTATCCAAAGGAAGGAGACTTCAATCTCTATGCCTATACTGACAGTGATTATGGGGGATGTAACTTCATTAGGAAGTCAACTTCTGGAGGTTGTCAATTTCTTGGTCCCAGACTGGTCTCTTGGCAGTGCAAGAAGCGACAAACATATCTATTTCAACAGTAGAAGCTGAGTACATTGCAACATCAGCTTGTTTCTTACAAGTTCTCTAGATTCAAAACCAGATCCTTGATTATGGTTTTAGCTTCTTGCACACTCCAATTCACATTGACAACACAACAGCTGTCTTCATTACAAATAACCCAGTTTAGCACTAAAAAACAAAACAGATTGAAATTAGATATCACTTTTTGAGAGACTATGCTGAAAAGGGGTTAATCAAATTGATTCAAGTTCCCACTGAAAATCAATTGGCTGATTTATTCACCAAGGCATTTGAACCTAGTAGGTTTGAATACCTAGTTCAATTAATTGGCATGATTAACCTTGAATAAAATAAAAAAAATTCAAAAACAATTTAAAAATGTTGAAAAACACAAAAAGAAGTCAATTTTGATGAAGGAAAAGATATATACACTAGGAAATGATATAACTACAGTCGTTATATCATTTATTGTGCTTAATTCAAAATTTCAAAGATTGTATGACTTACCAGATATGTTGGTAGGCTCAAATTGGAAAAGAAGATATATGATGTGATGAATTAAAATCTTATTCAATGGTGAAACACTCATCTCAAAGTACAGGTATGTATTAGCTTATCTAAGTGTATGTGTGTAGTAACCTAAACACACCAGGTAATGATAATTTATGAATCTCTTTCACCTACATCAAGTTTCATCTCTATTTGCTAAACAAAGACTTGAAGAAACAAGCACATAGTGCAGATATATTGATTCAAAAGATTCCCAATGAGGAACACATCCAAATTGGATGAATCTACAATAACAATACATACCTTGTGAATGAGAAAAAGAATCCAATTATGGATCACCTTCCAAGGTGAAGTGAAAAGAATCCTAATGTGGATCATCATGAAAAGGATCAAAGTAAAAGCATCCCAACAAGGATCAGTGAAAATGAGATTTCATAACTTAAGTAACCTGGTCAAGAAAGTTGTGAAAAAGTTCTACCATGCATTACATGAGGATGGTTGATCATTCCATACTTTTGTGTGTGAGGTACATGTTGAATAAACAAATCAACCAAAACATGATAACTATCACATGCATTAAAATATAAACCAGGTATGAGTTTAAGAGGACAAACATACCTTCAATCAATAAGTTCATAAACATGTCCATTTTATTACAAAAGATTACACATGTATAATGTAAGATTTATATGATCCTAACAAAAGGTAAACTTCTCTTCATTGTTAAATCAGAAAAAATCAAAAATCAAAATAAATTCATATTCAAAAGTTTTAAATATTTAAATTTTCTATCTAGGTATGGATATAAACTTTAGTGGGAGTAATTTAAAATTTTTGATAAGTAAATATATACATTTACTTTCTTAAATTACTTTTTTAAAACTTCAAAAATAGAATGTCTGTGTTGATGCAGAAGTTATACCATAGTATCTCAGCCTATTTAGATTCTTGGATGCATAAGAAGTCCAAGATCAGTCAAAAAATGGGAAACTTGTATCACTTCTGATATACAAGTCAATCCAAGCAAGAATTGATAACCTCAACAACAGCCAACAACTTCATAAGACACAATTCTATCAAAGACAACTCTCATAACAAGAAAAATCAAAAACAAAAACATTAAGTTTTGATTAAGTTCAAAATTTAATGCAGGTAAGTACATTGGTTAATGTGGGTGAAGGTAACCCATGCATATAACCAATGCGGGTAACTGTGTATGTCATTGATAACAAAGTGAAACTAATGCGGATAAGGATTTTACTCTACCGCATTTATGTCAAACAAGTATGCATAAAAAGTTTAGTGTTAAAAGCCTATGTAGACAAAAGTGTTCTACAACATTTGTTAATGCGAAAGACATTTTCATAGCCGCATTTGTTTTTACTCATGCGCATCCTTGAATGTGGGTGACATCAACACTTTTCATGAATATCAAAAATGAATAAACAAGTGCTTAATGTCTTTTTTCATAATGATGATGATCAAGAAATGCGGACAACTTTATTGTTCAGCTGCATGTGTTGAAGTAAAAGTGGATAAAGGAATTTTACTCTACCACATTTGTTATAGTGAACAAATGCGAACCAACTTTGTTCAGCCGCATTTGCTATAGTGAACAAATGTTTTCAAGTTTTTCACTTCCGTATTAGCTACAGTGAACAAATGTTTTCAAGGTTTTCACTTCCGCATTTGTAACAATACACAAATGCTGATGAACAAAACTCTTCCGCATTTGCTATAATGAATTTAAAATTTTAACCGCATTTGTTCTGAAACTTGTAACAATTTGTAAAAGCCATTATTTAACTATTTAAAGCCATTTCAAAAGGTCATTTAATATTTTTCAAAATTGAGAGACTTTAAAGTGCGACGAGCGAAACTCACTGTTCTTCATCAATCATCATCACCATTACCAAACCTGTGTTCTATGATTCATTTTATCTTATTTTCCTCAGTTTTGATTCACTACAACTGTAGTATCGAACAAAAGGAGAAAATCTTTGAATTTTGTGACAAAAAGTATGAGTACAGTCAGACATTCCTATTGTGAGTTTGTCCACTTATGCTCACACCTTCAGAGACTTCTCCTATGATGTTCTCAGCTGGATGAGTGTTGTGAATCCTAAGCCTGGGAATCACTTCCAGTGTCAAAGTGTTGGTCCATTTGATTGAATCTCAGTACACTTAAGAGGTTGAATCATTCAATATCAATAATTACAACAAACAACAAACACAATGAAGAAGAAGAAGAACCCAAAAGTATTCAACATATATCAATAATGATCCAATACCATAAAAGAACAAAGGCTCAATATATTTATGTGAAAAGCCAGCCTACAATGGACACTTGCAACAAGAGTAAACGATTAGGGTTTTGCAAGGATGCCCAACAATAACAAAGATCAAAACTATATATAGTAATGATAGTTTCGTTGACAGTTTCACTATCAACGGAACTATCCTGCAAAAGTCACAGTTTCGCCCGACTGAAATAGACAGTTTCGCCAGGTGAAACTAACAGCTTGCTATGAGCGAAACTGTAGTTTCACTCATAGTTTCGCTGGGCAGTAAAACTAAACTAATAAATCAACATACATAAGTTAACTAACATTAACCTTATTACAATTAAACTTAATCAAAATCTAATATTCATCACTCTTGGTTTGTCTATTCAGCTCTAGTCTTATTAGCTACCTATGATATTTCTTCAGTAGCTCCTGCAACATCATCCTCAGAAGCTTTAGCCAGTGATTCTCCATGGTCAGCTCCTACTACATTAGCTTCTTCAGCACATGTACTAGCCTGCTCGAATTGTCTTGATAAGTCGCGCACGTCCATCCTCATCTCATCTTTTTCACGAACCTTCTGGGCTAGTTCCTTCACCTCAGCCCGAACACCCATTACCTTGTTAGCTAGAGACTTGAACAATCCATCTTCTTTTTTCGTTTCAGCTCTAGCCCCTACTTTGATATGATTCTCACACAGAACAAGTAGGTCTTCATCACAAAAGGCAAATATCTCCATAGGGTCAAACATCCTAAATTCTCCTCCATTCTTTAGTTTGATCACTGCTTCCCTAGTATTGTAATCATAAAACCATTTCTCAAAACTTTGAAGCTATTGGGGAAGGGGATCCGAAAATATAACTCTGCTCACAGTCTTTGGGGTTTTTACCCTCAGCACAATCCTTCCTTTTCCTATTTTCTAATCCTTGTACTTCTTTGACCTTCTCCCCATCTTCATAAATCCGAATGCCTCAAAGTTATCATTCATTCCATTCTTGATCTCCTCCTCTAACATCTTGGCACTCTCATTAAGATTAGCATCAATCAATGGTAACATAGCTAACCTCTTTAAGTCCCACTTAGCCAAGGTCTTAAATTCCTTCCTCTTGTGCAGATATGTAATCCCTCCCCTTCTCCTCTTGATCATGAACATCTTGAGGCTAGGGTTGTATTTCCAGCTGATGATCTTTTATCAACTTCCTTTCTGCTCATCCCTGGCATATTTTGAAATAGAGGAGTTGGTTCCTCAGGCTCCTTCTCCCATACAAACCATTCTTCTTTCGTCATCTAAAAAACGTCTCTTTCATCCTCACCCTTCTTGGCAACATAAGTTAATGGTATCTCATCGACCTCATAGTATTCAGGCTCAGAATCATAGTCAACTAAATGTTCTTCCTCTTCCTCCACATCTTTTAGTTTCCTGTCAGCACCTTCCACTAGATTATCTCTCACAACCTCCTCTCCCACCAAATCCTTCTCTATATTAATTCCCAAATTGACAACCCAACCTCAATCACCTACTCATCATTCTTATCATTTTCATCCCTTCCTGCCTCATTCACTCCCTCAACATCATCTCTTACCCCTAAACCTCCAACCTCCTCAGGTCTTGCACCAGAAGTGCCCTCTCCTGCCCTGGAGGATGTACCCGCATTCAGAAATGGGTACTTAGTAGTATCGGTCACATAGTCAAACTTGGATTGAGTTAGCTGATTGGGCAGGCCAGCCGCAGCCTTCAGCTTATTGACCTCTATTAGTAATCTCTTTATAAACTTTTGTTTATCCAACAACATCCTGGTCATCCCCTCAAGCATCTCATCCTTATGTATCTCTCTCATCTTCTGATTGGTCAGCTTGGTCTTTGTCATGCTTAGCTCATTGGTTAGAGAGGAGTTGAGGTTCCTAATAATGTCCTAATCTAGACCAGCCCTGTACTCCATTCTGTAGGGCTCAATGAATGCTTGATGTTTGTGCTTGGTACTCCTCTCAGACTCCCCCGCTTTAGCTCTTTTCTTAGACCTTTTCTCCATCTCTGTCGTAACCTCCTATGCAACCTCATGAATTTCATCTTCAAAGTCATAATCCTTTTCCTTAGTAGTGCTTGTGTTCAACCTCCAAGCAAAATTGCTGTCGAAATTACCTCTGAATGAAAGTTCAAGCTTGTTTTATGCAAAATAGTTGGCGAAACTAAGAATTTTCAAGATTTTGGTTAGTGAAACTACTATTTACTCAGCGAAACTAGCCAAATTCAGCGAGATTGTCATTCGTTCTGGGAAACTAGCATGTCAAAGATGACTACTCTCACTCTTGCAGATTTAGAAAGTGTGGCTCCCAACAGACCCCCGAGACTCATCAACGAAGACAATTTTGAAGATTGAAAGAGATGTCTTAAGCAATTTTCTTCTACATTGATCATAATCAATGGGAATCAATCATCTCTGGTCCACACATACCAACCATTATTGTTGGTGATATTGTTTCTCAAAACAAGGACTGACCACGTTCAATGAAACAGATCTAAAACTGATAAATAAAGACTAGAAATCTTTTGGAGCATTAACGCTATGTCTTGCACCAAACATCTACAATTGTTTTGCTGAAGACACGAATGCTAAGTCTCTATTCGATGGTCTCTGTGAGTTCTATGATGGAAACGATGAGTTGGTAAAAGACAAGGGCATCCAAGCTGAAAAGAAGTTTAACTCATTTATGGGATACAAGAATGAGAGTCTCATTGATCTAACAAATCGTTTTCTGACTGTCTCCAACACTTTAAAGAAATATGATAAGAAACTATTTAACAGTGAGAAGGTGAATATATTGTTAGACTATCTCCCACCTCAGTGGAGTTTACAGATGAGAATGTTGAAACAAGAAAGAGATTTCACTGATTACAAGCTTATGGACATCATTAATTATCTTAAATCATTTGGGTTAGACATGAAGCGATGAGAGTTTGATCAGACCATGTTGCCATCACCAGGTTTCACTCAGAATGCTGCATTGCCTACTTTCCCTGCAAGCTCTCCGATGCAGGCATCAAGACATGGAGGAGTGAATACATGTGATCAATATGGTGGAGGTGTCAATTCTAGTAGAGATTAGGATAATTCAAAACAAGTGCTGGAACATCAATTCCATCTGAAACGATGGCACTATTTGGGATGATCATACAGAGCTATGAGACATTAGTGGCTGGAGAGTTGAAAGGAAAAAGAATGACAATGGAGGATATGTATCATGTGAATCCTAATGATCTAGAAGAGATTGACATTCAGTCGCAAATGGCGATGTTGACTCTCAGAGCCCGAAGGTCTATGGAGCGTACCAGAAGGAAGAATTTTGGTGGACAAAGCTCTAACTCCAAATTGGGATTTTATAAATCCAAACTGAGGTGCTTTATTTGCAAACAATTAGGGCACTTCAAACAAGAATGTCCATTTCCGATTGTCACTAACCCAAGCAATTCAGGAGTCCCAAGATTGGCCTCAAGTGGGGATGAAGAAGAAATGACACAGAAGAAAGAGACAACCTTAATCTCTAATTTTGACTGGAGTGCAGAAGTTGAAGAGACGACATAAGAAATTAACCAAGCATTGGTTGCTGAGATTGTTGAAACTAAGGAGAAGGTGAACAGTGAGGAAGAATTTGATCCATTTAAAGAGTTTAGAAGTGAAGCTAATGAAACTAGGGAGGGTGAGAAGTGTGTTAAGAAGATTATAGAGGAAATTTGAAGGTAGAGGTTATGACAGAGGGGAAAGATGAGAAGGTGTTGAGAGCACGAAGCTAGACCACAGAGCAAAGAAATGAGAAAGATGATGCTGCAACCACTGTCGAGGAAAACAAGCTGAGTACTCTGGTGTGTCAATGTGAGAAAGTTTGGCTACTGAAAAGGTGGTGATAGGACTTCTATATGAGGTAATTAAGGATATGTGTTCTCCAGCCTGCAAAATAAGGTTATTTTGTGTGTATAAAGTAAATCGTCTGTTACTTGATAATGAAAAGGACTTAAAACAAATTATTAAAGAACTTAAAATAAACGAGTCAAATATTTTGTTAAATTAAATAAAGTTTTAAAAGAAAATGATCATATAAAAAGAATCATTTTGGAAAGAATTGTTGAAATTAATACATTGACTGAAAGGGTTGCACTTTTTGAGTTTGAAACAAGTAAACTTTAGTCAAAGCTTGACAATTGGACAATATCAAGGATGAAAGATGACGATCTGCGCAAATCTCAAAGGGGGCTAGGATTAAAACATGTTTGGGTTATGAAGCTGCAAAGGTTTATCCTCCTCCTAGAACTTACAGTTATTCACCTATGCATGTTCCGCATCCTTCTAATGATTTGATCAAAGTAGATACTAACTGTCTGTCTGCAGGTTTAGAAGGTGTAAACACAAAGCATGTACTGAGGACTGTGGTTTTGGACCAACCAGCGGGCTTGGATGCAATAGTCTTAGTACACCTAAATCTCAACACTTTGTTTTAGATCATAAATCTAGCTTAAGTTCTATTTTTGTTTCAAAACAATCGGTTTTAGATAATTTTTCATCTTGTTCTTGTGATGTTTCCATTTCTTCTTTAGATAATTTGCATTATAGTGATGATGTTTCTTCTATTTGTGTTGATGTTATGAATGATTCCACAGTGAAGAATGAAGAGAAAATTAAAAGTAATTGTTTTGAAAAATTCTTTTCTCACCCCTTTCCATCTTTTACCCCAACTAATATTTCGTTATCAAGAGAAAGGGTAACATCATCATCTAGTGCAAGTACAAGTAATACAATTGCCACATGTACTTCTGATGAAAATTCATCTACTTATGTAGATAATCATTCTTTTTTTAAATAAAAATAGACCCAGAGACATGTATGCGACTTGTAGTGATGTTGATTCTAGATTGTCTGAATGTGATGAGGAAATATACATTGATAAAATTCCTACCTTGTTGCATAACAGACCAAGAAAAAAATCACATTGTTTTAGGTGTGGTAAAGATTACCATGTAGTTAAGAATTGTCCTGAGCTTCATCGCTTCATCATAGACATGTTAACAAGAATTCGTTTGAGAGTAGATTGACTTATTTGCTTAATATTTTCTTTTGCAAGAAGTCATTCTCACCAAAACCTAAAGTTTTTCAAACTTGGGTTCTAGATTCACCACGTTAATCTGTTCATTCCATTTTTTGTAAGAGTCATCCACTAAAGCTGTAAATAGTGTTCAAGATGTTGATAACGGATGCTCCAGGCATATGTTGGGGCTGAAGGATTTATTGACAAACTACTGCATTATTAATGGAGGATTTGTTGCTTTTGCCCGCGACAAGAAAGGAGGAAAACTTATTGGCCAAGGGGAGGTTTCCAATGGCTCTCTTACGCTGGAGAAAGTCCACAATGTGCCCGAACTAGCTTTTAATCTGTTGAGTGACACTCAAATTTGTGATAAAGACATTCCAGTCTTGTTCAATTCCAATGAATTTATCTTTCTGAAGTCGGAGATTGATATTCCGAATGAGATGGTGCTTATGCTGGCTCCAAGAAAGAATGACACATATCTTCTTGACTTGGCTTCTAGAGAATCAACCTCTATGGTTACCTGTCTTCTGTCAAAAGCTTCCACATCTAAGTCTTTCCTATGGCATCACAGATTGGACCACATTAATTTCAAAAATATAAACATATTAGTTAAAAACAATGTCGTTAGGGAACTACCTTTAAAAGACTTTTTAGTGGTTGGAAAATGTATGGCATGTGCCAAGGGAAAACAACATAAGAAAGTACATAAAGCAAACCTTGAAAAGAACATATCTAATCCCCTCGAGTTGTTACATAATAATTTGTTTGGCCCAATAAGTGTTAAATCAATTTCTAAGAAATCTTTTTGGTCTTGTGGTTATAGATGATTTTTCCATGTATTCCTGGGTGAGATTTCTTGCCCATAAAGGAGAGGCTACAGGAGCTGTAGAATTTGATTTTTCTATTGAGATGATAAGCAAGAGGAAGGTTATGACGATTTGAAGTGACAATGATACTGAATTTAGAAATCAAAATTTTGATTTCTTTTGTGTTGGTAAAGGTATTTAGAGACAGTTCAGTGCAACGAGAACACCTCAGTAAAATGGTGTTGCTGAAAGAAAGAATCGCACCCTTATTGAAGCCACTCATTCTATGCAAAATGGTGTTGCTGAAAGAAAGGTATTTTGAGACATTTCAGTGCACCGAGAACACCTCAGGAAAATGGTGTTGCTGAAAGAAAGAATCTCACCCTCATTGAAGCCACTCGTACTATGTTGATTGAGTCCTCTTTTCCCATCATCTTCTGGGTAGAGGTAGTGAATTGTGCTTCATATGTTCTTAATTGGGTGTTGATCGTCAAAGAGAAAATGAAGACTCCATATGAACTTCCCCATAAGAGGAAGCATTTGTTTGATTTCTTTTGGCCATTTGGATGCTCGTTCACTTTACTGAATACCCATGCACAAAAGACGAAATTCGGTGCTGTGTTTGATGAATGTTACTTCGTTGGCTACTCATCCAGAAAGTTTATCGGGTGTATAGAAAGAGAACGGGTATTGTGCAAAGTCCTTTTATGTTGATTGGTAGGATCTAATTCCTCTAATGTTCGATCAGAACCAGCATGGTTCTTCGAATCCACTATGGTGTTCAACTTGTTTAATCTTCTAGTTTTTAATGATGATGTGTCCATATCCAATATCCAAACAACCATCATTCCTCCATATCCGTTACCTATTGTGCCTCCTATTTATCAAGCCCCTCCTAAATCACAAACTAACAATGCTAAATCAGTTGACATTGCATCTTCCTCATCATCCTTTGACATTCCACACCTACTTGTTTCTGCATCTCTTCCTTCATCACCTCATCTACCTCATCTCAGCCTATCCCATCCATATCATCAATTGATTCTACCCTACCATCTTCCTCTCCATCATCTACACATCAACAACCCATTAGCCGACCTTCTTCAAATACCTTACCCTTAACCACTGACTTCAAAACCCTGAAAGATCACCCCCATGATAACATTATAGGATCCATCTCCTATGGAGTTTGGACATAGAGTCAATCTGGATTGATTAATGTCTGCCTATTCTCTTTCTTTATATCCCAAATCGTACTAAAGAATGTTCATGCAACTCTTAAGGATACGTGCTCGGTTAAATCGATGCAATTGGAGCTGCCAAAATTTAGGAAGCTCAAGGTGTGGACCCTGGGTGATCTTCCACCAAACAGATGCCTAATAGGCACAAAATGGGTGTTCAAAAACAAAACCAATGACTATGGCATTGTGGTAAGAAACAAGTCCAGATTGATGGTTCAGGGATTTGCTCAAGAAGAAGGGATTGATTACATGAAAGTCTTTGCTCACGTAGCTTGTCTTTAAGCTTTTAAGATGTTTCTGAATCATGTCGCCAACAAGCAGTTCAAAGTCTATCAGATGGATGTCAAATGTGCAGTTCTTTATAGAGACATTGACGAAGAGATATATGTGTGTCAACCACCAGGGTTTAAGGATCCCGACTTTCCCGACAAAGTTACAAACTTGATAAGTCCGTTTATGGTCTTCATCAAGCTCCTCGCATATGGTACGCGACTCTAACACAATATCTTCTAAGCAATGGATTTTATCGTGGCAGCATTAATGTAACGCCCGGTTATTTTAAAAGTCAAAGAAAGAAAGAATAAAGTGAAGGGAAAAGAAAGAAAAGATATATATTACCCAAGTTAAGGGGTAAAAAGTGTAAAAAGGACAAAAGTCTTCAAAAGTTCGTGATAAAGGTGGCATGGCCGCCCATCACTCTCTCTTCACACTCCATATTCGGATTTTCTTTAGAGAGAGAAATAAGAGCAAAAAACTCTCGGGATTTTGAAGAACAAGTGCAGGAAGTCGAATTCAAGGTAAGAATTCACGATTTTAAGATGTTCTATACTGGCATTAGCCTCGGTTACATGCTTATGTGTGTTTGTGTGTTTGGTGTGTGTTTTTGAGGGTTTCTACGCAGTTAAACTCAATTGCAAATGGGTTTTGAAGAAGTCATACCTAAGAGGATGCAAAGGTGAGTTCTAGAATCCCCTTTTTACATGTTTTAACAAATTTTGGGGCTGGAAATGCATGTGTAAATGTTTTTATAAAAGATGGGTTTTATACCCGTATGTGTGTATGTGCGTGTGTTTATGGGTGGGTTTGATTTTGGGCTATGAATGTGTTTGATGATGTTATGGTTGTGTTTCTATGGTTTAGGATGTATGATTTAAGCTTAGGACATGATAGGTGATGATTAGGAACTGAGTTATGATGTTTAAGAGTGTTGTAGACTGCACATGCGCCTAAACAGGAGCCTATGCGCCCAACAGAAATAATTGCCTAAGTGTTCTCATGCGCCCAAAACCTTATGCGCTTGAATAGTACCTATGCACCTAGAAATAGGCTGAAATAACTAAGTGTTGTCCATGTGCCGCAATAGTGCCCATGCACCTGAAAATTTCCCATGCGCCTAAGTGTTCCCCATGCGCTTGAACGACCATGTGCCTGAATAGTGCCCATGCGCCTAGGGCTTAGAATATTTTTCTGAATTTTGGGGAAAAAGTAAAATGTAGGCCTTGACTTGGGTGGTTCCCGAGGGTAATGTAAGTTGACATTTTGTAGTCATAGATGATGTGATGGGTGATGTATGATGATTATGTATGCTATGTATGTTATGTTCCTTATTACGTATGATGACGTGGCTTTACGTGGTGTGATTATGATATTGAACATAAAGTATTATCTTAATGAAGAGAAAAGACTTAAGATAATGAAAGTGGAACATAATGAATGGATGAAAAGTCTTGCAAGCAAATGAAAGGAGGTTCACAATTTATTGAGAGTTGTTAATTCAACTGTGTTTACAACGTATGATTTTGGCTAACTCATAAGCGTTCATACACACATCAGGAGTTAGTCTTGGTGACTGCTCCAATATGTACTATTTGGTAATTGTTGTGTGTTATGTAGTGTGCGATTTTGGCTAACCCATAAGAGTTAACATACACAGGAGGAGTTAGTCTATGTGGCTACTCCAACATGCGATATGGGGTCCTTTTTGCTTAACCCTAGATGATATAGATTTGTGCTCAATATGGGGGTTAAGTACAGGACCTAGATAGAAGTGAAAGATAACAAATGTACGAAAAGTGCGATAAGTACGAAATGTGCGAAACGTGCGAAACGTGCGAATTGTACGAAACAAACGATGACGAAGATAATAATTATCACCTTGTTGTACGTATGATGTGTGATCACGTGCGATAGTAAAGAAAATGTTTAATGAATGAAAGGTAGTATAAAGTTTTATAAAACTAGGACTTACTCAGCAACGCTGACTTTTATGTGTTTCCAGTTTGCAGGTAAAGGTTGCTGAGGATGGCATGGGGCGGCTACTTGCCCCTTTTTGGATGGCATTTTTTTGTTTAATGTTTTTGCATTGTAATGCAAACAAACGATGTTTTGTAACGAATGTTGTATTAATCTGCAAAAGCATTTAATTAAATGAAAATGTTGTTTTTTTATGTTTCCGCTGCAATATTTTATTTAAGTTATTATAATTATATGTTTAATGTGCGATGATTGGCCAGCCGTAAGCGTTTCGGGAACGGGGCCTTACAAGTTGGTATCAGAGCCAAAGTTTAAGTGAAATGGGTAAATTTTCCAAAGAAACCTAAACTTAAACTGAGAATGGGACGAAAGGGAAGGGATGACAGTCTAAGTAGTTGTGTGCCATCAGGTATTTTATTAATGTTAGCCGGTATTATGTGCACATGTTATGTGGTTTTTGTGTCTTTAGTAGATTTAGATACTGATGTAGTTAGGATAGGAAATGCTTGGGGTATGAAGAGTAAAGTAAGTGGCTAATCACAACTAGACATTGTAATTAGGGACTTATAATACTTGACATAAACTAAGCTATTACCTTGAATGACCGTGTTAGTGCTTGAATCTTATAGCATATTAAAGGATGGCCGGTGGTAGATCATCAAAGGCTTCACGTGGTGGAGGTTCTGGTGGATGAGGTACTGAAACCACGGGTCACTAGAGGAAGGCCTAGGGCCTTAAAAGGTTGTTCATGAAGAGCCTGAGACCCCTCATCCAGAGGGTGAAGACGAGAGTGCTAATTTGAGAGTCTCAGTGAAGGAGGCGTAGTGGAAGAGGTTCACCAGGTCATGCAGATGATCTTACCATCTGTGGTGACCGAAGTAATCAAGGCTGTATGAGAAGGAGAAAGGAAGGAAAGGAGTAGGCCTACGGGTGAAAGAGGACGGTCTGAGACTGAGACGGTTGTCTCTACTGATGAAGAGGAAGAGGAAGAGGAAGAGCCTGTGCACGAAGCAACACGAGACTGTAACTATGGAGCCTTTATGAGATGCAAGCCCCCAACCTTCAATGGTAATGACACTGCTGCTGTTGCCCACCGATGGATGAGAGAGATGGAAGCGGTACATGATATCAGCGAGTGTCGAGAGGACCAAAAGGTGAGTTTGCTGCTTGTGGACTCGGCTCTGTGTTGGTGGGACAATATTGTCCAAGCCGAGGGTAGTCGGGCGATTGGAAGAATGAGGTGGTCTGAGATGAAGAAATTGGTGATTGACGAGTTCTGTCCTTATAAGGAGATAGATAAAATGGGGAGAGAGTTCCTGCAGCTAGAGGCGGGAACCATGACACATCTGCAGTACACCACCAAATTCAACGAAATGGCATGGCTAGTGCCTGATCAGGTGACACCTCTGTCACGAAAGATCAAGAGGTACATCCAGTGGCTGCCGGCAGATATTTGTAGGCACATGATTGCCGCTCGACCCAGTACGTTTAGGTCGGTGGTTGATTTGGAGGGTAGATTATATGATGAGCGAGAGTTGGTGGTGGCTGAGGTGAACAAGAAGTGTGGTGGTGACTGAAACTAGAATAGGAAACAGTTTGAACATGGCGGAGCCGCTCCAAACAACAAGGTGGCGAAGGTGGGTGACCAGCGTGTGGTCACATCTGGTGCATGATCGAAGAGATACGGTAAATGCGGGAAGGAGCGGTCAGGGGAATGCAAATGGGGATCAAACATTTGCTTCAAGTGTGGAAAGCCTGGTCATATGACTAGAGATTGTGGGGTTATGAGGTGCTACAATTGTGGAGAAAGTGGCTTGTACAGCTCCAACAGTGGCCATCTGAGCAAGGATTGCAAGAAGCCGAGGGCAGAGAGTTCCGGGGCAGGGAAGAAGACCGGAACTGAAAGGTAGAAGGAAAGCACCCGAGCTTTCATGATAACTCGGGAAGAGGCTTGGACGGACCCTGATGTTGTGTCAGGTACATTTCTAGTAAACCAAACTTTAGCCTCTGTGTTATTTGATTCTGACGCTAGTAGGAGTTTCATTTCTGCAGCCTTTTATGCTAATTTGCTTATTAGGAGTAGAGGTATTGATGAGCCCTTCAATGTAGAAGTTGCCATAGGTTAGTCTACGAGGATTTCTGAGATGATAGAAGGTTGTGACATTGAATTAGAAGGTCATAAGTTTCCTGTTAGACCATTCATGATGACCATAGGCGGTTTTGATGTAGTCCTTGGAATGGATTGGTTAGCGGACTACGAGGCGAACATCGTATGTCTCAAGAAAATGATTAGACTAATAGCGTTTGACGGGAATTTGGTGACGATTTACGGTGATTGAGTTACAACTATTCCGAAGGTGATTTCGATGGCGGTGGCGGGAAAATACATGAGGCGTGGATGTAGTGCCTATTTGGCCTACGTAAAGGATGTGGATACGCCAACACCACAACTGTCTGATGTACTGGTTGTGTGTGACTTTCCGGACGTATTTCTCGAAGACTTACAAGGAGTGCAACCTGACCGTGAGATCGAATTCAAGATTGTCTTGATACCCGATGCCCAGCTTGTAGTTAAGGCATCGTATCGGTTGGCTCTGACCAAGATGAAGGAACTGATGGAGCAACTACAGGAGTTGCTGGACAAGGGGTTCATTAGACCGATTATCTCGCCTTGGGGTGCTCCGGTCTTATTTGTTTAGAAGAAAGACGGTAGCATGAGAATGTGTATAGACTACCGCGAGCTGAATAATCTGACAATGAAGAATCAGTACCCCTTACCGAGAATTGATGACCTATTTGATCAGCTTCAGGGTGCCAGTTGGTTCTTGAGGATAGACCTTCGATCTGGCTACCATCAGTTGAAAGTGAAGAAGCAGGATATTCCTAGAATAGCTTTTCGCATGCGTTATGGACACTATAAGTTTCTCGTTATGTCTTTTGATTTGACCAACACGCCAGCTACTTTTATGGACTTACAGAATCGAGTATGTTAGCTGATGTTAGATAAATCAGTGATTGTGTTTATTGATGATATCCTGATTTATTCAAAGAGCGAGGAGAAGCATGCCGATCACATTCAGGAGGTTTTGGAGACGTTAAGAATGGAGAAGTTGTATGCTAAATTCTCCAATTGAGCGTTCTAGTTACGCGAGGTTCAATTTTTGGGTCATGTAGTGAAACCCGAAGGGATTATGGTGGACCCGACAAAGTTAGAGGCAGTGATGCAATGGAAGTCACCAAAGACGCCATCCGAAATCCATAGTTTCTTGGGTTTGGCGGGCTATTACAGAAGATCCATCAAAGACTTCTCTAAGATAGCTTCTCCACTAACCAAGTTGAGCCGCAAAGGTGTGAAGTTTGTATGGGGTCAAACTCAAGAGAAGGCTTTTAAGGAGTTAAAGGAGAGGTGGACTCACGCTCCTGTCTTGTCGTTACCTGATGGAAGCGAAGATTTGGTGGTCTATTCCGATACTTCCTACTCGGGGTTAGGATGTGTGTTGATGAAAAAGGGAAAGGTTATAGCCTACGCATCCTAACAATTGAAAGTTCACAAGGTCAATTATCCCACTCATGACTTGGAGCTAGCAATTGTGGTCTTCGCGCTAAAGATTTGGAGGCACTACCTATGCGGGACGAAGTGCACCTTATTCACTGACCACAAGAGCTTGAAGTACTTCTTCGAGCAGAAAGATTTGAACATGAGGTAGAGGTGATGGTTGGAGCTTATAAAGGGTTATGATTGCGAGATCCAATACCATCCGGGCAAAGCCAACGTGGTGGCGGATGCCCTTAGCCGAAAGGAGAGACCCGAGCCAATTCGGGTGAAGGCTTACCACCTGATAATGACCTCTAATGTGATGAAGCAGGTCAAGGAGTTTCAAGATGAGGCATTGAAGGAAGACCATCTTATTGGATTCTTTATGCCCAAGACACATAGATCATTGATGTGGTTAGTACGTTATGATCCAAGTCGGGTCATACCCAATAACAAGCTTAGAAAACACCAATTAATATTTAATTGATGATATGATCATGCAATTAAATAAATACACCATTTTAGAAAATGGGTTTTCTAAATAGATTGTATGTGAGAAAGAACAACTTATAA
>BJCM01066172.1:0-12907 GCA_018326385.1 Flaveria bidentis | reverse complement strand
ACTCATGCTCAGTAAAGAGCATGTTATGACTCTGATCACAAAATTAGGATACACTCAGAAAATTGTACCCAAGCTCCTTGACAAAATTTACCTTTTCAATGCTAAGATTACCATTTGTGACCTTGCCCCTTCCAGAAATGTAACCACCTTCATCTCCTCCAAAAGCAACTGGCCCTCCATCAATCCTTTCAAAGTTCTGGAGTAGTGACCTATTGCCTGTCAAGTGCTTGGAACAGCCACTGTCAATGATCCATATATTTTTGTTTGTCTTGAGTTGTCCCTGCACAATGAAAATGATTAGTTACATTTGGAAACCCAAGCTTTACTTTTCTTGGGCTCACAAAGAGAAACAAGAGGTAATGCAACAATAATAGATCCTATGGTTGTGCTAAGAGGATCTTGAGCTGTTGTTGATGGAAAATTTTCAGTCACTTGGTCTTTCTTAGACTTCCCCACCACCTTTGGAGTCTTGGACTTGACCTTCAATACTTTGGAAGCTTTTGATACATTGGAAGTTTTGATGACTGATCCTTCGGAAGATTCTGCAGACACTGCATAGACTTTAGTGCTTCGGAAGTATTCCATTCTTCCGAGACCAACTTTTCTTCTGAAGACAATTTTCCACTTGCCTTCTTCTTAGATTTGGATCTTTCGAAGGAAACAGATTTTCCTTCCAAAGCCTGAATCTTCTTGGAACTCTTGGAAGTCCTTGGTTTGGTTATGTGAAGAGTACCCTTAGGATTGTATGGACAATCCTTAGCATGATGAGTAGTACTCTCACACATAACACACTCTATTTTCTTCTTCCCAAGAGCATTCTACTAGGAATAAGACTGACTTTGGTCACATCCCTTCTCCACCTTCATCTTTGCAGATGCTAAAACAGTCCTTTTTGGCTTGGAACTATTATTGGAGTTTGATGGTCTAGGCTGTGCAGTAGTGGTACACAGCAAATCAGTCTTCTTCTTGGTGCTGAGATGATTTGAACAAGAACCAGAACTCTTAGTAGAAGAGTTTAGGTTGATGTTTTCAGTCTTTACTACTTCAAAACCTGCAGAGAAAAAAACTTTCTCTTGCTTGGAGTCAAAAGTAGCCTTGATCTCTTGAGTGTTCCTTTCTTTTCTTTTGCTCTTCTTGATCAAGTTCTTTCTCATTGACTTGGTCATTAAAGTGTTCTTCTTCTCCTCAGAAGGATTGTGGCCCTTCTTAAAATCCTCCTCTTCATTCTTCTCAGAGGAATTCTTCACTATCATTTCTTCATCCTCTTCACTCAAAGGATCTATGAGAGGAAGCTCATCTTCACAAGTTCCACACCTAGGAGATCTTACTAACAAGATTGTGTGTGGAGGAGCTATCTCATTTGATCCTAGTGCCTGTTTGTATTGATAGCACACCTTGTTGTGCAGGGATGAGGATATCATGTTCTTGAAGGTCTCTTCCTCAAGAACACATTTGTCTGCCCTAGCTTTGCTGATCACAAGCTCAGCCTGGCACTCAGTAGGCTTTGTTATGAGATCCTTGATCTGGGTCCTAAATTCTTAATGCTCATGTTTTAGAACTAAAATACTTTTCTCTAAGTCCTCTATCTTCATTTTATAATCACTTTCAGACTTTCTAAAATCAGCTTTTAAAATGTTTAGGGAATTAAGATCAGATCGCATTTACAAGTTATAGGAGCTCTATCTATTACCATTAGCAATGCATTCATGGGTACAGAGATGTTCCAATACCTTGGCTTCATGATGATTAGCCATGAATGCTTGGTTTGGAGAAGCATCTTGCACCTGAGTGCTCCAGTCAAAGCCTCCTTCTTCAATAACAACAACAGCTTACTGCTTTGGCTGCTTATTCCGGGGAGCTTTGTCAGTGTAGTTGGGTCTGGACTATCTTTGTCCACCATTTGTTCTAGGTGCCTTACACTCCCTGGCGAAGTGGCCTATCAAGTTACAGTTGTAACACTTGACTTTGCCTTTCTCCAGGACAAACTTTCCACTGGTTGCATTGCTTGGAAACTTCCTTCCTGTCCTCTTGTAGAACTTCTTGGCTCTGTGAGTGAGAAGAGCCATCTACTAAACTATCTCCATGTACTCCAGATCATCAAGATGGATATATTCCAGGTCTTCAAGAGTGAAAAGAAATCTTCCACAACTTTCATTAGAAGACACAAAGGCTTGAGAAGAGCTTGTCTCTTGAAATGGGCTTCCTTGGGTGTAGTTCTCTCTTGGTTTGTCTGGGAAGGTGATGAAAGGACATTTTGGTGAGTTGTCAAGGTAGCATATGAGTTGATGTTGGGGTTCTATGCTATCCCTTTCAACCACATGTAGGGCTAAACCCATTTAATTGTTGGAGTTACCAAATGAACCTTGCATGTTCATCTCCATCTGTCAGAGTAAGAGTTTTGAGATTTTCAGTCCTCTTGATCACCACACAGTAGTGTGTCGACTGCCTAGGAAGTGAGGACATGAACTTCCTTACAATGTCCTTGTTCTCAAGATGAACTCCTCTATCCATAACGGTATCCACAATCTGAACATACCTGAAGTATTGCTGAGTCATGGTTTCATATTTTTGATGGTGACGTTTTCAAAGTGCTGCTTTAGGAGATCCTTCTTGTTCTCCTTGGCTTCAGAGGAACCCTCATACATCAGTTTTAGTGCATCCCACAACTGCTTACTTGTTTTGCATTTCTTGAAACCTCTGTATATAGAGTTTGGAAGAGCAGTCTGAAGGGCTGTCATGGCTTTTCTATCAATCTCTACGCTCTTCCTGTCTTGACTTGTGCAACATGCAGGATAGACTTTGGATGTTTAGGTTGCATCAGCCTTCATATATATTCTCTACAATAATGAAAGTTGTTTAGACTGATGTTGCTGATGTTGTGTTGAGTCAGAATTTTGTTGATTGCATTCTCTAGAGATGTTTCCATAGAGATTGCACTTGAAGCATCTTACCTTTGACTTATCAACACCAATCCATGTTGATTTACAAGCAGTAGCCAAATTATTGTTTCTTTGTAAAAATTGTTTGGCTCTATAAGCAATCATTGTCATTTGCCATTGTAGATCCATCTCCTCAACTACATCCGGAGGTAGTTCTTCCAAGTCTTGTTGGCACATGTTGGTAAATGTTAATGAGCTTCCAATGTAAGCTTGAAAGCTTGAACTGAAAGCTGCAAAAGCTGTTTTTTTGTTCTTTCGAGTCTAGAATGACAGTGATGGACTCTAATTGATTGTTGTTTGATAGCTTTTCTAATGATGTATCTCTTTGTTCATCAGTTCTTTCTTTCTCTTTTCTTGATTTACTTTAAGTAGATTTCTTAGGAGGTTTTTAAGTATAAAAACTTACTTCCTCTTCATCTTCACTCAAAGTACAAGATTTATCACCATCATTGTTTGACATAAAGGCACTTCGAGCACTTCTTGTTTCTTTACAATGATATGGTGATACAAGAGTTCTCACACTCTTGTTTCGTGATTTCTCATCCATTTTAAGAGCCTCAACTTTAGCCACTAGAGTTTATAGTCCAACTGCTTTGAGGTCTATGGTGTTCTTGAACATGGATATAGTTTGCTTCCAACTTTTTGGTAAAGTATGGAGCATTTGCTTGTTCATTTCCTCATTTGTATACTTCATCTCCAAGATATTCATCTCTGTAACAAGTTATATAAACCTGTGGAGCTGTTGAGGAATTGATTCACCCTTAATATGATGAAATGTTTCATATTGTGAATGAAGGGTGTCCTTCCTAATGCTTTGGATTTCATCACTCCCGAGTGTATGAAGAATCTTCAACAAGAAATTTGTTGTTTTGTAATTTTCACACTTGATTAATATTTCCTCTGGTAAAGCCATACTAAGAAAGCTATATGCTTTAATATCAACTTTAACCTTCTTAATATCGCTTATGGGTTGATTATTATCATTATAATCCAGCCCAAGGGAGGGTGGAATATAAGGACCTTCTGTTATTGAAACCCATAAGTCAGAATTCCTGAACTTGATTTTCTAAGATTTAAAATCCGCTTTTGTTTCCAACTTTGGAGGTTGGTAGATGATCCGCCAAAGTTGCTCATGATTAGTTAAGATCTAAGACTTTAACTAATGAATTTGTTCAAAGGATATGAACAAGTTATTGATGCTAATCAATAACTAATATCTGTTATTCAATTGATTTGAATATAGATCCAAGTTAATCGAACAGTGTACTGCTGAATGACAAATCAAATATCACACAAACTCTTTGCTCAAAAACAATAGATCTAATCAGTAAAAACAGAAAAATCTGAAGAATTCAGAAAACAATTAAACACAACTTACACTGATAGATCAATCAATCTAGATCAATGAGCACTTTCCTCACATATCAATAATGATTGAAGAAGACTGTGAATCCAAGGAGCGCAATCAAGAATTATCAGTGTTGGTTGAAGACAAGTCAACGTTTGTGGAATCAATGTTAACTTGGTTTAATTGTTTGTATTAATTTCAATATCAATAATTATTCAAGAATAATAAGGACACAATGAATGAAACACAATTAATGATCGGACAAATATTCAATTCAAATGTATTTTATTAAAAGATGTTAATGATTACAGTTGTATAAACAATGAATGAACGAATGATATTGATTTTAGTGTTTGTTGATATGACAGCTGCAAGGGTTTTGGTTTGTGTGATTTGATGTGATGTTTGGTTGTAATGTTGTTGCTTTGATGATTGTCGTCTTGGCCGTCTCAAACGTCCTTGGTAAGGATCCATATTTATAGCCAATGATGTTTCTGTTAGGGAAACACTAGATCTCTTGGGATTTGGATTGTTTCCATTAAGGAATCAATGGATTTCTTAAGATTCACATAACTTCCTTGTTCTTTTGTTGACTTGTATCACTTGTATTGTTTGAATACAAGTGTTTGGACTCTGTAGGAATTTTGTCTTCCGTAGTTGATTGTTCTTCTGTAGGAATCTTGTTCTTCCGAAGCAAACTTGTTCTTCCGAAGCAATTGTTCTTCCACAGGAACCTTGTTCTTCCGAAGCAAACTTGTTCTTCATATCTGGTTGTTCATCCGCAGAAGATCTTCGGATGTAATTTACTTGTAAGAAAGATATCTACGGAAGAACAAAATGTTCATCCGTAGATGTTTCTTACACCTGATTAATTTCAGAAATTCACCAATTATAATGTTTTACCTGCAAACATACATAAATAAACACGTAGTTATGAGTTAACCTATACATTTAATGCATACACAATAATGAATTACAAGCATTAATTACACACATTAGTTCAAGTTCTAAGCCTATACAAAATGGACTAGATCTAAGCCTACCACTTATTAATTTTTTAACTTTTATAAATTATTATTTTTATTATTATTATATATTTTTCGTTTTATTTTATTATATAAATTAAAATTCATAAATAATAAACAAGACTTGTAATTATTAAAATTATTATTATTATTATTATTATTATTATTTAATATATTAAATTATTAACTTTTAAATTAACCAAGAAACAAGCATAAACAACCCACATTGTTTCATTAATGACAAAAAGGCCATTTCAAGAACATAACGATGTTAACTTTTTATTTAAGAAAAATACGAAAGGTTATAGTTCATTCAATTATACTAAATAAGTAAATTTTGTGATTAATGAGTAGTGTTGACTTATGTGATTGAATGGTTGTAAAGTCTCAAACTCACACCTGATGGTGATATGAATAACCATGAGATTTGTTTAAAGCATCTTTTCACTTCTCTATTATGAGTCATCATAGACCTGAAGTGACGAGTTATCCTCCGTTGTAAGTCATTACAGACCTGGATATTCTCACCTGATGCAAAAAGATGCCAATGTGCATTATTCATTCAATGATGATTCTATCATTGACCTAAACATGTCATCTAGTTAAACATATATGTCAGGTTAATAAGTTGAGTAAAAGTTCTTCTTGCATACCTTGACAAGGATTGAGCTCTCTAAGTCTAAGTGTGGGTTACATAATGTCATATCAAATCGACCTTAATCAATCTAAGAATTGAAAAACTAGTGTCTTGATACTGTTTCCAAAAGCACTCATCTATCCTTAGATCTCGTGTCTCCTCCGTTGTGGGAACGCTGACCTGGAATACACCTGATCGTGATTTAATCACTATCGATGACTATCATTAATTTTCTTTTATTTTAACTTCAGGATCTTAACTGATATGATCTCATTGCAGGTATGTGTATAGCCGATTTTTATTTTGCTTTAATTTTGATATTTGCATGTTTTTTTGTGTGCAGACATGTTGATTTTGATTGGTTTGCTCTATTTACAAAATAAAAACTTCAAAGTTTGTGAACTTAAAAGTTTAGGAGGAGTAAAGAATGAAAAAGGTAAAACAAAATAAAGTATTTCGGATGACTTTAATGAAAGTAAAATGTAAACCATTTGTGTGTTTGATGTGATGCAAAAATGAACCTTGAAAGAATTCAGAATATATGGAAAAGCTTCAAGCAAACAAAACTTAAATGAGATTATTTGTGTGTTTAAATTTTCAAAATACAGAATAAATGACAGGAAATTTTTTGGAAACTAACAATTGTTTAAAATTTGACTTTCAAAATTTAAAATGTGCTTCATTAGTGTTTAAAAATGAAAATTTGATTTTCATATGATTTGTGGGGATCTTAAACAAAAATGACCAAGTGTTGAGATAATGTGCATGAACAGGGTTCAAATGAAGTTGTGAAAAATTCAAGTGCTCGAAAGCCTAAATCAGGAGTATGATGAATTTCAAAAATTGTGAAAAATTCAAGTTTCAGACTCATAGAAGGGTTCTCATGCACCTAAATAGTTCTCAAAAGCCTAAATCAGGAGAATTATGAATTTCAAAATTTTGTTCAAGTGTTGGCTATTTTGATCAAGCTCATGTGCCTAAACAGTTGTCATGTTGATGAAAATGGTTAAGTGTTGGGCGTTTTAAGTAAATCTCATGCGCCAGAATAGTACAAGCCTTTTTTAATTTTGAATATACTTCAAGTTTGTACGCTTTATAAGGATCATGCAGCTAAACACGTGGTATATTTCTTCATTTTCACACTCAAACTCTATTACTCTCGGTATTCACCGGATACTCTTAAGGTTTGTTTGTTATGTGGTAATCGATTGGATGAAGGAATGGAATGAATGAGGGAATGGAATAGATGAGGAAATGAAATGAATCATTACATTCCATTGTCCTATTTGGTTTCCCTTTAGTAATAAATAAATCATACCTTTGTTTTATTTGTTAGGTAATAATAAAACGAAACAATGAAATGTAAAAGTAGTTATGATCGTGATGATGAGCGGGGGGTGGTGGCCTGTGGTGGTTTCCGGTGGTTGTGTCAGCCGGCGGTGGTTTCTGGTGGTGGCTGTGCCCGACGGTGGTGGTGGCCAGCGGTGGTTTCCGACGGCGGTATTGGCTAGAGGTTGTTTCCGGAGGGAGCGATGGCCTTTGGTAGTTTCTAGTGGTGGTGGTTCCTGGTCACGGTGATGAGCTTCAGAAGTAATTTCTTGCGGTGGTGGTTCCCGGTGGTGGTGGTGGTGGCCATTGGCGGTGGTTTCCATTGCCAGCCATGTCCGGAGATGGTGTTCTCGGGGTAGTGGTGGCCGGTTGCGATGGTGACCAGTGATGATTGCTGGTGAAGAGCAATCTTGGTGGTCGGTGGTGGTTGTTATGGCTGGTGGTGTTGGTGATTAAGGATGGAAGAAAGTATGAAATGAAAAAAAAGAAAGGGGAGTGGATGTAATGAATTTGAGGGAATTGAATCAACTACGTAATGGCTTATTCTATTACCGCCACCAATCAAACATGTCTTTATTCATTCACACTCAATGGTTCATTCCATTCCGCCCCTCATTCCTGCATACCAAATGCTACCTTACATTCTTATCATTTTATTATTTCTAGTTAATCCATGCGATATTTAGGTATGCAGGAATGATGAAGGAATGGTCACTTACACTTAATCTCACAATGAGGAGAGTGTTTAGAACATTTAACAGATCAAATAGGGAACCAGGACTTTTTGTTACGATACTATAAACACAAGTATACAAAAGACAAAGACTTAATAACAACAACAAGTATTTGGTTTTCAAGATTGTAGTATATTTCTTCTCAAGTGCTATTACAAGTGTTACAAAGCATACCCTAAGGTACAAGGACTTGAGATACTTTATACTACATCCTACAACCGGCCATAGTTAGAAAGCCAGCTAGAAACATCAATCTATGCAACATAAGATCAATGTAGTGTCAAAAGGCAGATTGCCTTTTGACTAGTGACTATTACATGCCATAGCTCACATCCTAATATATATTACAAAAAGGATAAAAGTACATAAAGTAGAAAGTTACAATCACAAGACCTCAATGTACAGTTACCAAAAGTATGGACCATTTCACCAACTTGTATAAGTTGGTGAGTTATCAGAATTGCAGCGGAAAGTGATCCAGCTTTATGGAAATGTACATTAGATAAAGTATGTATTAAAAGTCTTCAGAAGAAATCTATCTTTATTTCATTGGCTTTGGAAGACGTTGTATTTGAAGCTTCAGAAGACTTTATTTTTGGCTTTTGAAGACTTTATCTTTTATGCATGTAGGAAGGATTTAGGTTGTTTTGAGTGCATAAGGTTTTCATTAAACCTTACAAACTTCCCCTAGGCTGATGCTACCAACACAAATGAAAAGTTTAGGTATTGACAATTGTCATCTTGATAATGACCATACACTTCTTTATCAGATGGTTAGGATTACTCAAACTTTCAAAGTATCTTCTCAATTGAAAGAGATCATGTAGAGGTGGGTTAAACATATCCTACCATGTGTAGACCTATTGACGACCTTGATATCTATTGACATACCATCTTTATGGATTAATAATGATGGTCCAGGACATGATGGGTCTTCCTGATGCAAGAGAAGCTATTTGGATAGGAGTTGGTTGAGCCTCCTCTTCTTGCATTTTCTTAGGATGTTCTGACTTATTGTGAGATCTAGAGGTGGATGACTTGGGCTTCTTTCTTTAATTTTCCCTTCTAGCCATCATTTTCTTCCTCTTTAAAGTCTCTGACTGAGAGGACTAGCCTTCAGCACCAGGTTGTTTTGTTTTTTCCTTCTTAGTTGGGTCTTCCTCTCTCACATGTTTAGAAGGAGATGGAGTTTGACCCTGTTGTGAATCAGACATGAAGCTTGCTAAGGTCTAGTAGAAGGTCTTGGTTATGTTGTCTCAAATTTTTCATCCTTAACCTCCACTTCCAGAAGGGCATGACTTGGTAGAGAGTGTAAGTCAACAAGCTCTCCTATCTTGACTTCTATTCTATCTCCCGTATGTGCTCACCCGCGGTGGATAGGGACTGTAACAATCGACCTCTAGGTCATAATTCTAGCCTTTAACCTCCTACTTCATTATCCACACAATTATTATTAATGTTAATATCATTATTATTAGTAGTAGTAGTAGTGTTATATTGATACTACTACTATGGTCATTCTTATTTTTTATATGTGCTATTTGAGATGATTTAGTCAAATCTAGCCTTAGCATAGAATAACTTCGTGCTTGGGGAAAACACAATTAGCACCCTAATAATTATAGAACTTAATTGAAACAATTAAAATATGTGCATACATACATGATTCAGGGTTTAAAACATGCATACACATGCATAAAACTTAAACCACTATCTAGAATTTACCATCTATAATGCTACACTACCCAACAAAATAATACTACATATTATTACCATTTAAATTGAAATCAAATAAACCCCACTAAAAGCCAAACTTGGCGGCCCCCTTGTCTAGCCCACATCATCCACCCAGTACTGAGGTGGATCTTCCTGAACCTGTTCTGGAGGTCCACATGGAAGAGACTCTTACTTCTGCAAGTGATTACATCATTCAGACTTCAACCATGGAAACTCAACCCATTGTCACTTCTCTTGAAGTTGTTAGTGAATAGTGGAAAACCAGCAGCCAAGAACCTGATGCTGGTGGTAAGAGAGAAGACTGTGGTCCAATTCTCTCACCCCTTAATGATTCTTCTGATGAAGATGAGGGGAAATTCAAACTAAAAGTGCAAAAACTATCACAAACATGCACCTACCTAGTCTCTAAGGTTAGTCACTTGGAATCTCAGGTGACTACCTTACATAATAGGTTCAATGATCAGCAACTTTAGATATCTTATCTTAAAGAAAAACTAGTTGGGAAACCTTTAAGGAGAGCTTATCACGGAACATAAGAACTTGTGGATGTGATTGACCTAACTCCTAACTCACCTATGCAAGTGGGGGATGCTACCAAAAAGGGGGAGAAAGTCAAAATAATCACAAAACCTAGGAGTTCTTCATAGAGTATGGAAATTGAGGACTTACCATCCTTACTTGCAGTTGTTCATACTCAGCAACTTCCTCAAGTTCACATTGATTTGGACTTAGTAGTCTATCTCATTTAGAGTCTCTTTGAGGAAAGTATTCCAAGGGCTATGTCATTCCCACCCCAAGGAACTTCAAACTACATAATTGGGTGGAGATATAATGTTAATTGAAGAGCCTTTATACGTCAAAGAGTTCAAGGGTAGCAAGAAGTCTTCAACTTTCAAACCATGAACTACTATGAAGTTCTTGACCTAATCCACATCGCACTTGTCAATCCAGGCCAATCTAGGCAAGCTGGCAAGCTGGCTAAAAGGATTTAAGACAGGATTACTGAAGTATTCAGCAAAAGAAGAAGACAAAGGCAATCTGATAATTGTGTTGGTTAGCTAGGTGTTGAGGCAGACCCTGAGATTAGCTTCAAAGTGAAAACTTTGACTAAAGTGTAACATCCGCTTATTTTCAACATATAAACCCAAACCCAAACTTGTTTGAATCAATCTTGTAAATCAAATTCATTATTTAGTCATTTTATTTATTTATATGTTCTAAAAACAATAAATGTGTCACTTAATCAATTTAACTTCAATTCTATAATCTATAAAATAAATTTTATAAATATTAAAAGGTTATTAATATTTATAAGATTTTAAAATATACAATTAAAATAAATAATAAAATAACAAGTTCTTGTGAGATTTATGAAGTCTATAAATATTTAATATAAAAAGATGTTGTTTAATTAAATTTAGAGTTTAAATTGTAATTATTATTTTATTTATTTAATATATTTAATTTTATATTTATTTTGAATTCTAATCATAACCCCCTTTTGAAAGACTTATAACTCACCATTAACGCCATTCATAGCCCCCTTCTAACCTCAACTATAAAAGCAAGCTTTAGGCCTCACTTTTCATTTGCTCATCATCCTTTCATTAACAATAAAAATCACACATACATACCTTTCGTCATCCTTTTGGTTATCATAAATTTTAAGAATTTTCGTTTACAAGTTATTTTATGAATTTTTTAATATTAAAGTAATCTTATATTGCTTATATATTATGTATTTCTATATTCTTTCAATCATCCTAACATCCAATTATTTTCATGTTCTTACTTTTATTCTTTCTTCTACCAAATCTCATTTAATTTATTCATTATCATTTGATCAATGACCTTATAACATTCACTAACCTTATAACAATCACTAACATTCCTAAATCAAGTTCACAACACACTAATGTAAACAAAGAATCTCGCTTGCATATGGACGGCTCTGCCGCCTCATTCAGTTATTCCACAAGATTATGTCTCTAAATGATGGCTATACAAAACACTTGGAATATTTTTTTATATAACTCAAATGAACTCTAATATACCATATATAAACATAATAAATTTGTTCTAACCTGTTTCATGCTTTAACAATTTTAAAAGTGTACATAAGTGTCTTACTATAATTTTGGTAGAATATAGCCAGACTTCAACTAATCATAACTTGCTCATAGAAAACTATATTTGAGTAAACTCAGACTCTAATATTAAGTTCATTGAATTTACTTTTTAATAATAGTTAATACGTCTTAATACTCAATCCGATGACTCAACAATAGCCTTCACAAGATAAGTGGGCATTTTAGTACCTTCTGTCTTGTGCTACTGTTTAGACATATTTACGGATCTGTAATAAAAATGTTTCTAAATGAACGTTTTCTGGAAGACTTTGAACTAGTCAACTATAAATTTTTATAATTTTATGAAACCGTTTTCTATTTTTAAAACCTATTCAAACACGTACCAAACATTCTGTCCAGAAACTAAAATTGATGCAATAATCCTTTTTCAATCTACCTTCGCTTTTTGGCATCCTCTAAATGTCCTAACTTCTTGTAATGAATTCTGACCTCAAGTTATTCTTTTTTATCATTTAGGACATCACCTTTGACTCTTGACATCCAAGGTTTCTTATGTACTCTACAACCATCATTATACAATGTTAGTTCTCCATGCCCTTTTTTACTTTATTTCACACCTTTTAGGATGAAAAATGTTAACCTTATAAACTTACACTTGTAAACATCTTGATACTTGTAAATGCACATGCAGTTCATCTTTACTCTTTGTCATGGTTATTTGTAATATTTTGAGTTTTATACGAGATACATTATATGTTGACGACGTCATAGATCTATGGGCCTGACAAGCCTATTTGGTGCTAAAGCAGATATATTGTTGGATCCTGATGACGTATGCCTGACAAGTACACTTAGCTAATTCTTATAAACTTGTAAACTTATTCTTGGTCAAGGTTTGATTGTAGCTATATGTGTTCTATAAACTTGCATAATTCGTAACCATTGACATGAAATGCTACTTGTAACTCTTATATATATATATATATATATATATATATATATGTAGGCTTAACCCATGGAAACTCCCGAACTTTTGAAGTTGACCCGTTATTTTTAATATGTTTCAGC
>BJCM01066170.1:0-18047 GCA_018326385.1 Flaveria bidentis | reverse complement strand
ATAATAATAATAATAATAATAATAATAATAATAATAATAATAATAATAATAATAATAATAATAATAATAATAATAATAATAATAATAATAATAATAATAATAATGATAATGATGTATAGAAGGGGCATCAATTCTGTCGGCGGGATAACATTTGATCAAGAAACATGTGTGGTTGCATTTGTTTCATTAATACATGTACTTTAACTTTGAGGTGCACCTACAAGTAAATATGTCATCATGGTTATGTTTGTGGTGGGGTTAGGAGGGTACCTTTTTGTGAATTAAACGTATTTCTTTTTAAGATTAAAGTTTAGTGTATGCGCTTTTAATTTATTAAAGTTTTGAAATTTTTATACAAGTTCTATAATGGTGTAGAATAGTCTGATTAAATAGGATGAATAGCTGGAACAAGTTTGGGACG
This sequence comes from Flaveria bidentis, assembly GCA_018326385.1. Classification (NCBI taxonomy): domain Eukaryota; kingdom Viridiplantae; phylum Streptophyta; class Magnoliopsida; order Asterales; family Asteraceae; genus Flaveria; species Flaveria bidentis. The sequence goes on along the minus strand of BJCM01066170.1, from coordinate 17,626 downwards.
ATTATCGTTAATCTTAATCACATATTCAAAAAGTAAAATATGTTACATACCTGACTTTATACTCGTTTGGTATTTATAAGGTAATTACATGTTAGACGTTGTTTACGGTTGTTAGTTTGCTAAAAAAATCCTATTGGGATATCAAAGTATAACTTTTTTCTTATTGTTCTAAATTTATACAAGTTTATGTTTTTAACATGTAACAAATTAAAGTGTGATAAATTACATACAAATTGTGACCATAATTTTTTTTAAAACTATCTAATTACGTAGAGATCATCATCGCCATAATAAACGATCTGGAATCTACCGAAACTGGTTAAGTACGGTTATGTTCAAGAAAAGAAGTATTGAACTTTTTTTTTACTATTTGTTGTAATACCATAAAGATTGGTTTACTTCTCCTAGTCCAACAAGCTAGATAAAATTAAGAAAAATAAGTATTATTAACCTATAAACATTTAAGACCCTTAAGAGAAACATATAAAGTATACTTGTCATGTATATCTTATACAATAATCATATGGTTTTCTCTCTTATTATTACTCCATCCATTGTGTGAAAAAAATAATCAATATTCAATCTAGTTTGATTTCTTATCCATTTCCAAAATCCATTTTGATGAAAGAACATTGTTAAAGAAAAGGAGAGTTGAATTACTAGTCTAGATGTTGATCCGGATCAAGGTTCAGGACTAATCGTATATTATACAATTCGTTTCTACATACCAGTATTTATATATCTTTTTATTTAGATTTGGTGTCATTTTGCGTTTACCTTCACGACCACAGTTGGATTTACCTGAGATTGTTGAACTTGAAGACAAGTTTTAACTTTGTAATGTGATTTATATGATCAAAAATCATAGTTTGATTATCATGATAAACTTAAATGTTTGATGACCCTAAAAGAAACACACCACCTTGTGAAGAGAGTAATTCATTGTCACCAACAACCTGAAAAGGATTTATAAACCTAATAACTCTAACTCATATTATAAAATTAAAAATACCGGCCAATGGTCAAAATGACCAAGTGCATGGTGGATAGCCGGTTGAATATCATTAGGGGTTCTCATCTTAATTCTAAAATTTGAATTATGATATATTTGATTTTTATTTATATTAAATTGATATTAAGTTTTTAATCTTATTAATAACAAGACCTCCTGGCTCCTACAAACGTTATAAACCTTTACTAAGATTTTATCATACAAACCTAACGCATATCGTAAATAGACTCCTAGTTAACTTTTTTTTATTAACAACAAATCTACTTTACTTCTACTTTTAAACTACTAAAAATACTGATTTTTTTGTTGGGATTTAAACTCAAGACTTTTCATTTAAAAGACAAGAGTCTTTACCATGTAAGCTAATACTACATTGATAGAGTCCTAGTTAACTAATCGGGTTGTTTGTACATGTTAATCCTAGTTCCTACACACATCGTCAAATTAACCACGAACTAATTATCCAATCCCTACAAAAATTTACCGCTAAAACAAACTATAATAAAAAAAAGTTCAAATACAAAGTAAACTAAATTAAATGATATGTATCCTTGATCTAAACAATTAATGGTTATTAATTGTTGAGATCGTAGAATGTATCCTTGGACAACGATTGTAATCTTTTCTTATTTTGTCCATCTCTACCCTTTAATTTGTTTCGTTATTCACATAGCTCAAAATGGACAAAGTAAGAAAAGCTTACAAATGGTAGAGATGTGCCACTTATCAAATAATTTTATATACTTTCATCATAAAATCAAATATTTTTTTAAATTTGAGTATAATATATTATATCTTTGTAAGAAATACAATACATTTTTTGTTATTATATGCCTATAGCGTGTGAATATATATCCGTACGCGTAAATTTAAGTTTTGCAATTGTTTATGTATGGATGTGTTATTATAACACATGTTGTTTAATTTTAATAGGACCTGATTAGGATAACATATTCGAGTCAGTATCATACATTTATCGTTAAAAAAGTTAGTTTGACAAGTGAAACTCTCAACTTCTTTTTTTACCACTTGCAATCCAAGTAGCATACTTATCATAATTTCACATTCTATTTATAGTTATTTTACAATTGATATCACTTATATGATCTTTTCATTTATTTCATAATTATAAGTGTGAACGAAATTGAATAAAATTAACTGTAAATAATAAATATGCTACCAGAATTTTATTGATTATAAACTAAACGTTTAAGTGTCACTTATTAAATTATTAATACGGTTTATTTTCAATAAATGCTTAAATATCCATCGCATTTCATTATTTGATGGATCCAAGTTTGTCGGAAAAATGACTCAAATTCTTTAAGAAATAGACCCATTCTGTTATTGTTTGATCCAGCCCAATAAGTAAACTACCCAACGTAGGAAGGCCCATAGCTCAAGATGGATCTCTTATTATATTTTTTGTTCATGCTATGGCCTATGTGTAGAACAAAGGTGTGACAAACGAAAATTATAAAAGTGACACCCGACCAAAAAGTATTTAAATAATTATATGAAAAGATGTATTGCACGGGTCCGTTAGTAATATTTAAAATTAACGAGGTGATGATGAATACGGATGATTACTAGTACAATCCATTGGGATGATATTATTGTCTAAATCCAAAAAAATAAAAAAAATCAACTAATTAATTGGAAAGACAAGCAAACCAATACTTTAAAGGAAAAGTAAAGAGAACCACTTATTTATTTAATTGTTTGTGACTTAATATGCTTTTTCATGTATCATAGAGGGAGAGAGATCGTTTATTAGATCATTTGGTTTATCGTACCAATTAATAATACTTTTATATTAGGGATTTATTGTTGGTTGTTGGTGTGAAAATTTCTCAGTAGACGTTACTGCAATGGAGAAAGGGGGGTTACGTGACTTACAATTCATTTTCTTAACCCCAAAATAGCAACTTGGTATCATCCATCAATATTTGCTCTCACTCAAACACGTTTAATTGCCCCTCATTCATTATGTAAAGTATGTTGCCCGTGTTTGAGACAAGATATTTCACATGAAGTGGTACAACAGAACAATATATATAGGTGTGTTTAGTGGGAAGGTTTATAAGAAAAACATAAAGTATAAAAACCATGAGTTACGATATGTAAATATGAGTCATATATGTGCTATAGGTTACATATATATAATTTATATAAGTTTTTTTACAAGCTATGTATATATAACTCATTCTTTCATCACACTTGCTCTGTCATTGTGTTTGTGTATTAAATAATTTAGTCAATTAAAACAATGGTGTAGAAGCTATACTTAAATACATTATGACCAATTAAAAGAAATTAATGAATTAATTATGTGATTAGTGGTTTTTTTCTAGATCTTTCTACTACGTGTGTTTGTGTGTGTATGTATGTGTGTAGAAAAAGAGGGGAGATAACTTCAACTATGAAGCTATGAAAAAGCAATCTTATAAAAAAGAAAAGTAAAGCTAGAAAAGCTACTTATATGTTTGTCTTAATGACTTTGCTTTTTCATGTATGTGTGATAGAGAGATAGAGAGAGAGAGATAGAGAGATAGTCTCCTTTATTATAGAGGTAGTGTTTGCATAACAAATGCTCTCTTTCTTTGTTGCAACAACAAAAATGCAATGTTCAAAAGAAACCATTGTTCATTTGTTCTACAATGCCTCAAGTTCTTTTCAACTCCTCTTCCTCTTCTTCTACCTCACATCCATCTTCCTCTCTAAGCTGTTATTCTTCATTTCTGCCATCCCTTTCTTCCCAAGGTATATAACATCTTAAGTTTCACAAGTTAATTTGATCATTAAAACTCGCAACCCTAGCTAGTTATTACATTTTGTTCACCGGCGGAACCAAAGTTTCTTAATATCATCACAAGTTTTTTTTATAAACTGACTACAGGCCTCTTAATAGTCAAGAGGTAACCTTAATATTGAATGGTTAATTTGTAACATCTTAATGGTACATATTAATCATTCAACAACAAGATCATCTCATAATCATTAAGAGTCTCTGAACCAATAAAAAATAGACTCTTAATTACCATTAAAATACATGCCCTACAACTAAGATGTCTAATCATGTTTTTCTTAAACAATCAATTTTTATAATACTGGTGATTCTCGGATCATCTTATGATATACACAGCCAATACACTTAAAACGCGTTATGAATCCAACATTTTTTTTGCAGTTTCGCCCTTGGTTATGTTGCGAATTGAACTACTTGATCTTTTAGTATAAACTTGTGTTTCATTTGCCATGCAGAAACGAAGATGAATATGAGTATGCTGCGTTTTCGGAGGAGGGAGATGAGGCGGATCCGGTGATCGAAGAGTATGAATACGATCAGATTCCGATGAAAGATGACGATGATCTTGTGGCGGATATCACCGGAGATGGTGAAGACCTTTGTTTTGTACACACTAGTGCATCAAGTTCATGTCAAATCAGTGTAATTCTCGATGAAGAAGACGATCTTATGACAGCAGCGGTGGCGGAGGAGGAGGCGGTGGTGGCGGAGAGAAGCAGTGGGAGTAGTGATGATTTGTCTTTCTACGTACCGGAATATGAACCAGAAGAAGATGATGATGAAAAGATGGTGGCGGTGGCCGCCGGTGGTGGTGGTGGTGGTGGTGGTGGTGGTTTGAGGTCGTTTAGGCGTGAGGTGAATACACGCGCCGTCACGTCGCGTGCAACGTCTGCTTGTACGTCGTTTAGATATGTTGGAGATGAACCATCGTTACGTGTTACTAAGAAGATTGGTTTTGTGCTTGATGATGACAAGATTGAAGGTATGTTTGCATCTATTATGTGATATCCGGACATGCTTTGAAAACTTGTACGTTACAAGTATATGATGCGTGTTGGGATCGCGTATTAAAATTATGACCTTAATGCAGCAATTTTAAAACAACTTTTAAAAAAAAATTGCATTAGCTAACAAAAATATTACATTATCTAATAAAAAATTATTTTAGATTCAACCAACTTTAACTAATGTATATATTAATACAAAAGTTGTTTTAGGCTAATACAACCTTTATAAGATTTAATACAATTTTTTCAAAGTCTAATGCAGTATATTACATGTGTTATATTAGTTTCATTTTGTTATTTTGTTGTAGTGATCTAGTGACAAAGACAGCTGAAAAGTGTCTTAAGATACCTGGGTTCCTAAATAAAATCTTGAATGACCATTAACGTATAAAAACAAAAAAGGTAAAAAATTATATTGTAGTTGTATACTGTGAATAAAAGATAATTAAAGTAATAGGATATAGAAACAAATATATACATTTATATGTCCCTACTTTATATCACATTCAAATCTATAGATACAAATACATCATGAAGTAATTCTCAATGATTTCGCGACCGGATCGGACCGGCCGGTCCGACCGGTTCGACCGGGGATCGGTCCGGTGGCCAGTCCGGTTCGCTTCGATTCGTTTTGGACTGGTTGAACCGGCCGGTTCGTTTCGAACCGCTGGTCGGACCGGGAAACCGGACCGGTTTTTTATTTTTTTATATTTTAATGTGTAAAAACGGGATGTTATGTACATAGAATATACAAATATAGTTAAGTTTTATATATAACTATAAACTATATATGTAAATCATATATAAATTACTTATATTTAATTACATATATAAATATAAATATAGTTAAATCCGGTCCAACCGGTCCGACCACCAAACCAGTAAGACGTCTGGTTCGACGTCCGATTCGGTTCTGAAAACATTGGAAATTTTTGTTCACAATAAGTTAATTATCAGTTCTATAGGGTGTTTGCATCACATTAATCCTAGGCACGCTTTAAAAACTTATATTACAAGTTTGTATGCGTGTTTGGGAATTTTATTATTTAGTTATTATAATCATTATCATTTTTAGAAGTTTCAAGTCACAAGAACCACTTAAATAATGTATGATAATAAAAAGTAGCAGGAGATGCATGATAACAAATAACAAATATATATATATATATATATGTTTTGTGTATGTATCACATTTCAAGCAATATATATAAATGTATTATACAAATTTCATGATTCTTAACTTATCATTAGTTCTAACGCTTTAAAAACTTGTACGTTACAAGTCTATGATGCGTGTTAACAATTTAGTAACCTACTTTTTGTCTTATTGCAGGTAAGTATCTTGAAAATGGAAAGAAGTTGGAATCAAATCCAACACAAGCAGACAAGTTTTTGAATCTGAATAACTTGGAGACTAAGAAACTTGAACTAGAAGAAAGGAATAAAGAAGGAATATTCGGTGACACGATGACAGTGGGATCCACTTCAAAGAGTTCATCCGAGTGGCGGAGCTCCATTAACTGTCAAGATCCGGGTTACGACCCGTTTTCTTCATCATCAAGAAGAAGTTGCCCCAAATGGGAGTCTTACACTGTCTTTCAAAAATATGATGAAGAAATGTTGTTTTTGGATAGAATTAGTGCACAAAAGCTTCAAGAAACAGGTACATACTTTAATACCTTTTTCCTTTTATTATATTACTTTTAGTTTCACTGGTCTGGTTTTAAATTTTTTCAGTTTAATTGTGGTTTTTTATAAAAAAATGAATATATAAATTTGTTATTACAAGATAATAGTTTCTGATCAATAATTTCAAGAAAAGTTATAAAATAAGCATTTTTAGCATATATCCTTATTTAATATTATTTTTGTATATTTACTTTTATAGTTATTAGATGATTAGAGCATTCACAACCCATTCCCCATTCCCCATTTTTATTCATATAAGTATACTATAAATCGCTATTTTTTTTCTCTATTTTTCTACTTTATTATTATTTTTTCTCTTTCCTTCACTCACGACCACTTAAAATATATTAAAAATATTATAGGGTTTTGAATAGTGATTCCTAAAAATACAGATTGAACAGTAAATTTTTCATATTTTTCACTCACAACCACTTATAATCATACCATATAATATAGGGACTACACTCACATTATTTTAGGAAACGGGTTGTGAATACTCTTAGATCATTGTTTTGTTTACTTTTTAATTACTTTTAATCTACTTTTAAATTTACCTGACCTTCCTAGTATTAAATGTGAATCATTGATTTACAATAAAACAAAACACCTTATTTCAAAATAATATTAAATAGGTGAATTATATCAAAACAATTTGATTGCTATACTTGTATAGTCCATCTCGATCTTACAAGATCTATCATGATATTTCAGAGTCATTTAGGTCATCGACAACGTGCCATTCATCAATATCCGAGAAATTCGTTCACAAACTATCATCAAGAACCAAGAAAACATCATATGTTTATCAGAATTCGTATCACGAATTAGAAGCAGCGTATGTAGCACAAATTTGCCTAACATGGGAAGCACTTAACTGGAACTATTATTTCTTCCATCAACTAAGTGCTTCTCGTAAAGATCCTGATCCCGGATGCCCAGCCTATATCGCACAACAATTTCAACAGTTCCAAGTGCTTTTACAACGCTACATTGAGACCGAGCCATATGAGAATGGCAGGAGACCAGTTGTTTATGCCAGAAAGAGAAGTTTGGCTCCCAAGTTGCTTCAAGTCCCAGAATACCGAGGTAACAATATTTACTTTATAACTAAATTGTTATCTCACTACTAAAAAAAAACTTTCATCAACAAAATTTCACTGACGACTAGTCTATTCATCGACTACATCCATTGGTGATCACTAACAAATAAGTCATAATCAAAAAAGAAAGTTAAAGACTAATATTTTTAGGGTTATGGCGAGTCATAGGCGACGAAAAAATGAAAAAAAAAAAAGATATAGTTTTTAAATATCAGACGGTGATTTGTTTTAATCACCAAATTTATCACTGATCAATGAGTCAAGTCCCAATTCTCGTTTGTAATTTGTTGTTTATCACTGATGGATAACCGATGAATCCTAAAGGTTAATACCTTCACATAGGGGGTTTATTGACGTATATGTAATGTTTTCTTATTTTTAGTGTACATATTAATAAGAAATGTGTCATTTTGTAGATACTGAGGAAGAGGAGAAGAAAGATGAATATTTGGGGTCAAGAATACCGTCTTTATCATTTCTTGTAATCATGGAGGAAGCAATCAAAACATTCATGAGTTTTCTCAAGGCTGATAAGGAGAACCACTTTCAGATATTAACAAAGTTCTTCAAAATCAAGAACCCTAGAATTTCAATCGATCAAAATCATCTCGTTGTGCTCAAGAAAATAAATCATAAGGTGAGAACCCGTTCATACATATCTTGATCTACCCTAATAGTTAATGGAGTAAAACATTACACCAATATGATCGAGATCCAACTAGTCTGTTGGTTTATTGGTCAGACTAGTTTAAAATATTATACAGTATGATTGTGAGTTTAAATTTTTATTTTTTTTATCAATAGTAAAAAAGGCAAAAAAAGAAACAAAACTTGATAAAATAAGCAAAACATGTTAAAAAATCAATCATCTAAAGGTGAAATAAGTTGAAGGTTAAATTAGAAAACAGTACAACTTTTAAAAGCTAATGGCCAGTAGCTTGCAAATCAAAGTGATGAGGTGGTCCTTTCCAATGGCCCAATTTGTTTTTTTTAATTAGTACAAAAAAAATCTTGAATGATAAAATATTTATCTTTTTTTTAACATCAAACTCACAGACACTTAACTGCTAGACTGTAAATTTATACCAAATGCTCGTAACTGGATTTTAACTGTCACTACTTGAAACGGTCACCATCAACACCATGCATTTAATTAACAAAGAGATTGAAGCAATTAGTAAACTTTAACTTAATAAAGAAGAAAAAATCATGTTTCATATTTTAAATGAGTATCTACTCTATATTTTAGGCTTCCCCTTTACTTTTCTATGACATAAATATCAAATTAGCATCTTTCATGTTAAAGTAGAGGATCTACATGTTTGGTACCAAAGATTTGCTTTTCACCCTACACCTTTGACCTAAAATGTGAATTTTTGCCCAATTTAGACCCAATTATCTAATAATATATCTTACAAACGTGTGTCAAATTTTAAGCAATATAGAAAATTATACCAAATTATAACATCTTATATATAATGATCATATATAATATTGGTTCTATATGCACACTTGAAACATGCAGAAGAAGTTAAAGTTAAAAGATCTACAACGATCTCGCAAGTGTTTTCGCAAAAGGCGAACGAAGCAAGAGAACGAAATGGAGTTATTGATGGCACAAATAGACTTAAAAGTGGTGTCAAGAGTTTTAAGAACTACTGATCTAAACAATGAACAGTTGCATTGGTGTCAAGAAAAGATGACCAGAGTGAGAATTAGTGATGGAAGACTACAAAGAGATTCTTCACCACTTTTCTTTCCAGCACATTGACATGGATGCATGCATGCATGCATCATCATACATGCATCATGCATGCATGGCCCACCATATAGTAAGCTTATTGCTTTCATGACTAGATTCTGAATGTGCACATCATCATCATCCATGATACTCTTTGCATGGAACTGAGAAATGAGAGAATATGAATATACCTTTTGACCCTTTTTGTAAATAGATTTGGTGAAGGAAAAAAGAAAAGGTGGCCATGCATGTGTCAGAAAGCCACATGCGATATATGATGGATGGATGATGATAATGATGGATGAATTATGGATCATAAAGATGGATGGTATGATGGGGCTAGCGATTTTGGATTAAAAAACTCTTTTTTCATGTTTAGTGTATTGTCTTGAGTTAATAAACTAGCTAATCAAAACTCTAGGTTTTGTTTGCTTATAATTAAACTAGATATGACAACATAAATATGACATGAAACAATAGTATTTGAATAAAAAGTTATTTTCTTGTCATGTTATCTTTGCAAATTGCAATCCAATTTGATACGAAGTTAATCTTGAAACTAATGGACTTATAATTGAAACATTTTGGAGTCGCGTTAATTCAATCCTTTCTTACAGTGACAGATAAGGCTTTAGTTTACGTTAGTTTTTTAAAACATAAACGTAATAAATGTACATTTTTAGCGTGTTGTACATTTTAAACTTGCTACAATACTAACATTTCTCTATTAAAAGACAAGAAAATAGATATACGATTTGATGTTTTCAGAAGTTATACTACTGAAAATAAAAAAATAGTTATTTTTAACGAAATTTTTTTTATATCTTTATATTTTGAAGTTAGGGTTTATGAAAAGAGGGGAACTAATTAGGATTTAAGAGAGGGTGAATAAAAAGTTAAAGCTGGAAAAGATGGATCTTTGAATATAAAGGTGGCCACATGATACACGCAATGGATAAAGAACGCGTACACCACAGGAAAAGTAGTTCTATAAATAAATGCAAACTATAGAATCAAAGGCCACTATCTTCATTGTATTTTCTACTTTACAATTAGTTAAACATTCAAAACAATTAAAAAAATTATCTTCTAACTTGTTTTAATATATATAAGAAAACCCATTTGGCATTAAACTTCCACTAATGGTTTATATATACATTGATTGAATTAATTAGTTTCAACTTATATGATAAAATAGTAATGCAAATTGGACTCTAATAATTTAAATTGTGATCCATTTAGATGACACATTCAACTTTTGTTTTTGTTGTTAATGTCAATTACATTAGTATAGTTATCATATACATACATTGATGATTATAAACAAAAGAGAAAAACATACAAAGAAAGTCAAGTAGAAACAAAAATGTTAGTATGGATTGTTATCGGTAATTTTGTCATAACTCATAATTTAGATTACGAATTTTATTTATTAATTATTAAAGCTTTATACACTTAGGGTCTATTTGGTAAAGCATAATAAAATGGACGAAAGAATGAAATAAATGATGGAATGGAATGAATCATTACAATCTATTGTCATGTTTGGTTATCTTTTATGAATAAATTAATCATTACTTTGTGTTGTTTGTTAGAGATGAAAAAAACGAATCAATGAAATGTAAAAGTGGTTATGATGGTGATGGCAAGCGGTGGTGGTGGCCCAAGGGTGGTTTTCGGCGGCAGCGGGGCCGGCAGTGGCCCGAGGGCGGTTTCTAGCGGCGGCAGGGCCGTTGGTGGTTTCCAACGGCAGTGGTTTCCTGTGTACGTGGTTTCTAGCGATGGAAGTGGCCAGAGGGTGGCCTTTGGTGGTTTTCGGCGGCGGCGGTGGCGGGGGGCTTCGGCAGTGGTGTTCCTAGGGTTGTGGTGACTGGCGACGGTGGTTGTTGTGGTGGGTGAGTGAGTGGTGTGATTACTAATGATGAACGAATGGATGGAATGAAAAAAAGAAGAAGAGGGAGTTGATGGAATCAATTTAAGAAAATGTAATCAATTTTCTAATGAACCATATCTAATGGTTCATTACATTATCTTCACTAACCAAACATGTTTTTGTCCATTCATCCTCAATGGTTTATTATATTCCGCCCATCATTCTTGCATAGCAAACGTTACCTTAATCTTATAGGTAGTTATTAATGATCAAGCTATATTTTGGTAAAAAAAAACTATATCAAGTATCTATTATTCTATATGTGTGTATGTTAAACTACTGATTAACATTGTCATGTACTTAAACTTTTTTAGAATTAGAAACTATTGTGCTTTTATTCGTATATTAACATGAACTACACATGTAATTGTAAACTTTAACTCACCTGAACATTTACACATATGTAGGTAAACCTTTAGCGGAATATCAATCATCGATGGTAAAATCAGGACCAATGTGTGGGTAAATTAAAAGAGTAAAACATGTAAACCTAAGACCAATATGCGTATGTGTGTGTATAGTAGAATAGTGAAACAAGTAAAGCTGAGAATAACAGGCATATGTGCAAGTTATAAAAAAATTGGTGTTGTCATTTAAAGTGATTTGCCATAAAGAGATTTTAGTTTAATTAGGAGATTACTTGAGATATGAAATGCTAATTCTATTATGATTTAGTATAATGACTACTTGTTTATACTAATAAGCCACCATTGATATTAACTATCTTACCAATTTAGTATCAAGCTCTATTTTATTCACTCTAACTAACATCATTTATAATGCATGTGCGTAGGTAATCAAAAGATAACAAACAACTATTAAAAATTTAACGTGATAAACATAATAACCATAAGTTGTATAAGCTCACATAACTGTTACATAAAAGTTTATCAAATTTAAATAAACGAGCTATAAAATTACGTTGTTTATGTTTTGAAAATGAGTGTTAGAAAAAAAATATATCATATTTTACCCAAATCTTTTATTTTCATATGATTGTTGTTCGATTCTATTTTCGGTCCAGTTTAAAAAACCCACTCTGATTTTGAGTTTGGGCCTGCTAAAGAAACTTATGACTGGCCCACGGCTACTAATTGTATTGGGCTTAATGGACTCTTGCACCCACTCGTTACGGACCAACCCTTTGTTGGTATTGTGAACTTATGATGGTTGCTGACTGGATATATCGTATATGTTGTTTAGGTAGAGGTGGGCAAAAGAGGTTTTGGGCCGTACCCAAAACCGGGTATAAACCAGGTTCGGCCCAACCTAGTTTTTCTGTACCCTAGTTAAGGCGAAACCGGGTATTAATCGGGGTTGGGTTCACCCACTTGAAAACCTTACTCGCTATACGCGGGTAGGGTGGAGTCAGGAAGCGGGTTTAGTTTTTTTTCCTCTTTATTCCTTGTGTGTGTGTGTTCAATATAGGGTTCGGTATCGGGTTCAACTGGATTCACTAAAAACCTCAAAATCTAAAACCGGTTCCAACCCTATAGGTTTAAACGGGTCCAATCCGGGTACACCTCCCATCGAGTATTACTTGTACACGGATCGGGGTCGGGTCCGAACTCAGTTTGTTTGTCCACCTCTAGGTTTAGGTACCACCATGCCTTGAGACAAAATATGGTACTCAAATTAGTCGAGAATATTTAAGATTACAAGAAACACAATATTGGATCCTTGTTTATGTTTATATCTATGTTAATTAGTGAAATTTATATAAACCTTGAAATTTTCCATCATATCATATTTGTGGAATTACTCCATGAGAAATATCAGTATCAAATGTGCTATTAGAATGCTTAAATTTCATATTTACTCATTTCATTATATAAAAAAATATAACGTATGGCCCACTATGTCCTGATATTTCTCACTATGTGTTAAACTCTCGTATCTTAATACCAACATTGGATGATTTCAATGGATAATTTGGATGGATCGTCGACCAAAGTTTGGTGATAACGTAAGTATTTGACAAATGACACAACCAGTGGCAGAGTTTCAATTTTTTCGTAAAGGGGCGGGGAAAAATTAATTTTTTTACGGGGGCGGACTCGACATTTATGTAAAAATTTACACTACCGGGTCACAAAATTACATTATCAGGTTAAAATTTTACACTACAGACAAAAAAATACCCCCCCCCCCCCCCCCCCCCCCGGCCCCTCTAATGCTCCGCCATTAGACACAACATTTAATCTAAAATCACTCATGCCTGAAGTGTTAAAGACTATCCTTCCTAAATCTCTTACGGTATCAATGTTTACATTGAGTATATCGTTTTATGTACTTAGTCCAGTTCATTAACGGAATCCATATTGGATTAAAAGAATGGCGGGAGTGAGAATGTCAACTCTATGTAAGTGTCATGCGTGAATTATGTTATTTGTCAATAATAAAAAGACGTAACATGATAGATGTTGGTGATAGCATCTAATACACATGAAATAGTTAACCTAGGTATAAAATGTTTAATCACAAATTTGAAGTAAAATTTTAGTTAAATGTATTTTAGAAGTTTTCATAGAGTATTATTGAAAAACATACGAAGCCGAAGCTACATGTGAGCTACTATGTTAAATTTGTCAAAGCTAGTCTGTTATTTAGCAGAACCTCTTTAAAATTATGCTTAATATTTTTATTTTCGTCAAAGCCTATTTGTGTGAGATTTTTATTATGTAAGTTTTCTTCTTTTTGTTTTTATAATAAGTCTTGTCATTTCTATTTATTGACATATAAATTAAACCTCGAGAAGAAGTAAAAAAACGTACTCACCTCCCTCTCCCTGTCCCATAGATGTCATTATTATTCGTAACCAACATTTGCTTGAGAAAATATAGAATCATATAGTCTTCATGTATAATGATGTAAGTTGTGATTAATATATACCTAATTCAGACAAATGACAAAGACTAATTTGAGAGAGAAATGACCAAGCAAAGTATTAAATTAGGAACGAATTAGGTTGTTGAATTAGACATATCAATCATTATTCTAGTGTAATATCACATCTCTTAGAAAAAGTTGCACTAATACATTTTCTAAAGGAAAATACGACATTGCAACTAGAGTTAACACATGCGTATAGAGTTTTATGCCATATACTAAGGGTGTACATGGTGCTCGACTTAGCTGATTTGTAATCTGACATACGCAGTCTTATCATATACTTTATGTAAAAACTTTTTTTCAATACAACGAGCTTACCGGTTACTCCAAGTTACTCCTTTTAGGAGTGTTATCTGGTTTTATTACTTCTTCAAACTAATATCGAGCCAACATAATTTGATATAGTTATAAAAAACAGTTGATATTTGTTACATTTTGATCAAATACCACTATTCTTTGTTAATATAATATATAACACGATTTATTTCCCTCAGGAATTATACATTAAGGAAAGAAAGACAATGTTTTATGAGAGGAAATATCAAATGACACATCGTCTTCTCTCTCCTTCGTATCCTAACATTTCATATTTTAGTTCGTCTGGAATTATAGATGAATTTACCTCTCACTTTTATTTCTTTTTTCTCTCTCATTCACGTAAGTGCTACATCATCTTTAAACACCCACAAACATATCAATTTGTGGATGCCTAAATGACTAAATTTTATGCATTCTCTAAGTTTTATCGTTGTGTTCACGTGTTTTTTTCATTACATATAATGAACTATCCAATTTTTATTTTTATATTTCTATATTTATGAGTCAAGGCTATAATATAAATTATTGTAAGAGCTTCCGCAACCGTGGTTTATATGGGTTTACTTAACGGGTGACATGCTCATCTATGGTAGTTTTGATTTTTTTTTTATGACGAAGTACAATTATGAACGAGTTACATGGGTCGGCTGGTTTTTCTATGTTTTTTTTTTAATTTAAAAGTTGATGATGGTGTAGTATTGTAAATGGTATTAACTAGGGGTGTGTTTTTTACCCGAACCCGAACCCGAACATAAAACCCGAATAAAATCAACCCGAACCCATTAAGAACTAACCGAGAACCCAACCTGATTATTACATTAAACCGAACCTGATTTTTATAAATGGTTTGGTATTTGGGTTGATTTTGAGAGATTCGGGTCAACCAATTAACCCGAATATTAGTTTTTTAAAAAATTCTAAGATTTATTTATATGTGTATGTATATTTATATGTGTGTATTATGCTACTGTTTACAAGTTTTGAAAAAAGATTTTCTAAATACTATATTTCAATGTTAGTTGTTCTCTTTTATTATATGAACTTTAAGAATAATCAAAATATAATCTCCTTTAACATTTGAATATGCATAGTAAAGTAAACGTAAATTCGCAAACACTTTCGGATCAAGATAATAAATAAAATTTTATATTGATAACATATGTTAAATCTCGTATATACATTTTGATCACATACATGTTGCTTACACAAACATTTGAGATAGCAAATAATTTAAAACTTAATGGTTTAGTCTAAACCCAAAAACCGATTAACCCGGCCCAAATAAACCCGAAAACCAATTAAATTTTACTTATTTGGTTTGGTCTTCGGATTGATTTCTTACACCTAAAACCCGAGGAACCCGACTCGAGAAACCCAAAACCTGATTAAAAAACTCAAATGACACCCTAGTATTAACAAGCATGTATATTAAATATAGTTTTTGTTGTATTTATGTTTTTGTCAATAGCGTTTTCAAGTGGAAATAAAAGAATAAATTAATTATTAATTTATAATCCTTATGTCAATAATATTAAAGTAATGAAATATTGGTGGAAGTAAGTACAAAATGGTAGACTTTTAACCCAAGTCACATAATTACATGGCCACTTGTTACCAAGTCAAGTCAGTCAACCACATGCAATGATATCATACATAACAGACATTTCTATTTTTCTAGTCTTATTTCTGGATTTAAAAAAATACATATATTACATTACAATAAAGATGAACATCCTCACTATAAAAATTGATCATGATAGGTTAATGAACTACCGGACCTCTTCCGCTTCGTTAATGCATATAAAAACATGCTTTCGGTAAAAGAAAAGATACATAAAATGCATTGTGATAGTGTGATGCTATATATCGATGTAACGGTTTAATAACTATGTTAGAGATTAATAATACAAATTCATATCAGGTGATATATGTATGGTTAAAACCATATATCTAAATGTTGGGTAAAAAGTATGCATAGCTAATGGTTTAAGAATGTGAGACACGACCGTTGAATGGTGTTTAATGAATTTTACAATGATTGATCCGGACCTTAAAAACACATATAAATTTGAAAAATTATATAATAGAATATGTAACATTGAGATTCACACACACTATTATTGATTGATCATGTGGGTATATACTAGTGCAATAAACTAACTTTCATCATTTAGGGTAACAAGTTTTATATTTTTTTATTCACTAAATGTAGTTGACCCATCATAACCGGAAATTTCGAGAATCATTGTCAGCATTACATTTTCTTAAAGATTTGAACAAATAAAAATAAAACGATCACCTCAAACTTTTTTCCAGTTATATATAACGTTTGGTATCCAGGAATGAGAGGCGGAATGTAATGAATCATTAAGGGTAAATGAATAAAAATATGTTTGGTTGGTGGAGGTAATAGAATGAACAATTACGTAGTTGATTCCATTCCCTCAAATTCATTCCATCCACTCTCCCTTTTTTTTCCATTCCGTATCTTCTTCCATCATTAGACACCAACATCACTCGCCACAACAACCACCACCGACCACCAAAATCGCTCGTCACCAGCAACCACCACCGGCCACCACTACCCCGGGAACACTATCGTCGGACACCGCCCCCGCCGCCGCCACCAGAAACCACTGAAGGCCACCACCACCGGCCACGGCCGGCTCCGGAAACCACTGCTGGAAACCACCTCTGAAGGCCACCGCCGCCGGGAACCACCACCGCAAGAAACCACCTCCGAAGGCCACCACCACCATCGCAAGAAACCACCTCCGAA
Source organism: Flaveria bidentis (assembly GCA_018326385.1). Lineage (NCBI taxonomy): Eukaryota > Viridiplantae > Streptophyta > Magnoliopsida > Asterales > Asteraceae > Flaveria > Flaveria bidentis. The sequence goes on along the minus strand of BJCM01066170.1, from coordinate 343 downwards.
GGCCACAACCGACATCGCAAGAAACCACCTAAGGCCACCGCTGCCTCCGGAAACCACCTCCGGCCACCACCGCCGTCGAAAACCACCGCCAGCCACCACCGTCACCAAAAACTGCCGCCGTCGGCCACCACTGCTGCTGGAAACTGCCGTCAACGAAAACCACCACCACCACTGGAAACCACCGCCGGGCACCTCCGACACCGGAAACCACCGCCGGCCACCACCGCCACTGGAAACCACCGCCGGCCACCCCCGCCTCCGGAAACCACCGCCGGCCACCACCGCCTCCGGAAACCACCGCCGGCCACCACCGCCTCCGGAAACCACCGCCGGCCACCACCGC
>BJCM01066164.1:0-17883 GCA_018326385.1 Flaveria bidentis | reverse complement strand
GTATCTCTACTTGTTGTGTATGCTGAAAATTGGTCCTCCATTTCACTTAACTTTACTGTTTAACAAACTTCTGATGTATGCGAATGAAGGTATGCGATTGGGCGTATTCGGGTGATTGAACAAATGCGGATGGTTCAATCGTGCGACTGAACAAATGCGGATGAGTCAGTCGTCCGAATGAACTAATGCGGTTGAACAGTCCAAATGAGGTTCTCAGTCATACGAATGAGAGTACGAATGAGTCCAGTCGTGCGGTTGGAGAATACGAATGAACTCAGTCGTGCGATTGAGCCAATCGTGTGACTGAACTTGCTGAAGTTTGATAATTTGTAGGTTAAACATGTTTTGGCCATAAAAACTCGAATTTTCACAAACCCTAATCGCCGTATGCCGGAAAAACTAAACTTTAAGGTCAGGAAATGTCAAAGACTCCGTTAGACATAAAAAGATTGTGTTTTTATGGAAAAACACAATTTTTGTATCAAAACTAATGAATCAACACGTAATCAAGAGCCAACGCTTTGATACCACTTGTTAGGATATGGTATTTGAACGAAACACCAACTGATTAATGTGTTAAACCAAACCAAATAGTGCGGAATCCTATTTGATTGGCGATCCAATTAGTGAGAACGCACGTAGACACAATAATGTATTGAATCTAACGTCAAGAATCGATTAGGAATCATTAACAAGGTTCCGGATGGCTAGGGTACGTCTGGAGTCGAAGTGGATTGAATGCTTACGTTTTTCCACGAATTAGGTGGTATTTATAGGTTAGGGTTGCTCATTCGGGCGACTGAACCATTAACATGGTTCAGTCGTGCGATTGAGTTATACGGTTGGTCCATTCACCCGACTGAGTGTTCAGTCGTGCGACTGAGTCAGTCGCATGAAGTTGTTCTGGTGTATGGCCTATTTAGGCGCATGGACACTCAGTCGCATGGCCATTCGGACGCATGACCACTGTTGGGGCGCATGGTCCAGTCGGACACATGAGAACTTCACTTAACCAAGTTTGAATGTATTCATTATTATAACATTATGTATATCAATTCAAACAATCACAAACCTATATAATCAAGTCAATATGCATTACATAACTCATTAATGAAACATTAAACATGATAAGTCACAATCAAACATTCTCATTTCATTAAGTACCCAAAAATTACATTAAGATCATGATCTAGGTACATATATGTATCAACACATACAAGAGTACCATGCAATTTATCCATGTATATCACATTATCAACCAAGGTTCTACCTAAGTCATCATGCCATATTAGATCATCATAAACTTATGCAAATCTCAAGAATAATTATGCTTAATATATATATATACATCACAACAAATAATTCATACGCGAAGACTAATCATGCACCACATGCCATGTGAAGCCACTCACGACTTCAAATCCTAAACCCTGCCAATCCTACTAAGTAGGGGTCTCAGATTCGCATGCGTGTATGACAATCATAATTACATTCATTTAGTTAGTTCATTCCAACCAACATACACATTTACCATCAGTTTCAATCCCAAACATGATCTCCTAATCACTAACCATAATCCATTCTCAAGTATGATCAACAAAACCTATTCTTCCTAGATGATCAACCAAACATCCATAACAATTCAATTACATATTCTATCTTATCAAACATCATCCACAATCATTCTAACATGATCTTAACATCACAAGCATGCCCAATTCATCACATCCAAAGTTCTATAAAAATAAAGTTTCCCTTTTGGGAAAGTAACACCCAAAATTGTTCAAGCATCTAATCCAATGATAATTTCATCAATATTATACCTAATCAAGTTTATAACATTCATTCTAACATGTTAATCATCTCCAAAACATCGAAATTCCCAAACATCATACACAAAAGTTTCTACGTTTAGTAAGTCATGATCAATATCACAATTTCATGGATTTTCTTGTACAATCCAATTAAACTAACCTCTAAGCATTACATCTAACATCTTAGCATCATCAAATCATGAATTTCAAGAACAAAAAGTTTCCTCTTATGGCAATGTATGAACTAGATGATCAAACCCTAGATTTCTTGCATAATCAACATCATTCAACATTCATACAACCTAACTAACATCATATTAACAACTAACAATCATCAATTTCATATAATCATCATCAATTTCGGATTAGGGTTCCTCAAGAACAATCAACATGAAAAACTAATCAAAACTAACCTTTAGATGTGATTAGATGATAATTATCACTTGAAATCAACTTGTAATACATGGAACCACTTGGAATTCGACTTGTGTATGTGTTCTTGGATCAAAATCGCAATGTGGGAGGGTGGGGAGAAGGGTTGCGGCCGAATGGGGTGGCGGGGGTTTGGGGGCTAGGGTTGGGTTAATTGGGTAAGTTTTGGTTAACAAGGTATTTACAAAATAACTCCTTTAACTATATTTTATAAAAATCAATCTTTTAAACACTTTTTAAATAATCTATACTACAATTTATAAGTTTTATTAACCAACAATAGTAATCCTAAACATTTACAACAAGTCACATAACACATAGAATATATATAACACGTTGTCACGTTATCGTGTAGAATTTATAAAATAAACATTTAAAATTCTATAAATTCATGAACCACACAATCACAACTAATAATCAACATTATTAATTACATTATTAATGTTTATCATAGATTATTATTATTAAAGTCACCAACATTCAACGACAACTAGTGTGTGCCCACGACACGTGTATGCAAGACGTAACGGAACTAACGGAGTTTGGTAACGAAAATTTACCGGATGTCACACATACGCATGAAGACGTCATAATAATGAACTAGTCGAACGACTAAACAAGGAGACTGGATGAGTCGTATGATTGAGACATGAGAATGACTCAGTCGCACGACTAATCCTTCAGTCGTGCGTATGAATCAGTCGCATGGGTCAGTCGCACGACTGAACCATGCAAATGGTTCAGTCTCACGAATGAAGACTACAAACCTATAAATACCACTTAATTTATGAAAAAACATGACTTTTGTCACTTATATCGTATACCCACATAACCTAGCCGTCCAGAACACATATTCCAAGTTCATAGTTTGCATCTGATCATTTTCTACTCAATCTTAACGTTTCTTTAATCGTTAGATCAATCGGGTTTGTGTTCTAACTGATTGGATCACCAATCAAATAAGATTCCGCACTATTTGATTCGGTTTCACGCATAATCAGTTAGTAATCCATACGTACACGATCCCCTAACAAGTGGTATCAGAGCTTTGGCTCTTGATTTTGCGTGTGATTTGATTAGTTTTGGTGTTAAACTCACGTTTTTCATTAAAAAAAGTCATCTTTTTGAGTCCACAGGTGTTATTGACGTTTCCAGGTATAAAAGTTCAAGTTTTTCGTCATACGGCAGATTAGGGTTTCTTGAAAAATCGTGTTTTGTGTCAAAGTGTCAAAATTCGAAAATTTTCAAAAACAGCAGCCTTCAGTCGCACGAATAGCTCATTCGTACGATTGAGTCATCCGCATTGTCCATTCGTACGATTGAGTCATCTGCATTGTCCATTCGCACGATTGAGTCATCAGCATTGTCCATTCGTACAATTGAGTTATTCGCATTGTCCATCCGCACGATTGACTCATCAGCATTGTTCATTCGCATGATTGACTCATCAGCATTTGTCCATCCGCACGATTGACTCATCCGTATTGTCCATTCGCACGAGTGAACCAGTCTTGTTCTAAAGTTCAAAGTTTATACAAATGGAAGCCTTTACTGTAGGAAGGGACTCTCGCATCCAGAACCTTCTGCTTCGGGAAAATGGAATTGGGAATCATAATAAACCACCAAAGCTAATAACGTTAGATGATTATCCACAATGGATACAAAGGTTCGAGATCTATCTTAATGGAGTTGATCCCAATCTTTAGGCATCCATTGAGACGGGTTACACTATGCCAGTCGATGTTGATGGAGTTAAGCTGACTCTGAGAGGAATGAATGACAGCTAGAAGATTAAGTACAATCCATAAAAGAAAGTGTATGCCCTGTTGACTCAGTCGGTACCAAAAGACATCTTTCATCAGTTCTCTAAGAACAAGCAGGCGAAAAAGTTATGGGAAGCATTGGAAAAGAGATATGATGGGTATGCAACGTTAAAGGCTCTGAAGGCTAAGGCTCTCAAGAAGGAGTTTGATAACTTCTCTTCGATAGGGAATGAGAGCTTGGATGACATTATTGACAAGTTCTACCATCTGATGAGTGAGCTGCACACTCATGGTGTAACAACGTCTATGGAAGATAAAGTGTCAAGTTTTGCAAACAGCTTGCTGGATACATAGGATTCGTTTGTGTCTAATCTGAGACAGAATTATATTCTTGCTAAGTTGGATATAAATGATTTCATAATGGAGTAAAGAGAGGAAGAACTGAGAATGAAGTATAGGTCACAGAAAGGATCCTACGATCAGAATCCTTCACTTTACAACTCATTTCCCATTCCAACCAATTCAGGAGCACCAGTGCAAACAACATTCGTTCCGCAACTCCTTCTCAAACCACTGCTTCAGGACCAGAAACGTCAGGGTCATCTGGAACCCCATATACAGTTCCTGAAGCCAACACTACGAAGTTGAATACTGAGAATCTCAGTAATGTCACACTGGACGTTGTGAAGGAGCACATGGATCTTCTTGTAGCTGTTGTCCAATCCTATGATGGTTTAGTTGCCGAGAAAATTGGTAATTGTCATCTTACTAATGAAGATTACGAGCAAGTTAATGAGAATGAGCTAGAGAGAATGGATATCATATGGGCCCTAGCAAGTGTAGTTAGACGAGCTAAAAATTTGTCAAGAAGACAGGGTAGAATCTTGTAGCCATAAAGGACACAATGTTTGGCTTTGATAAAACCAAAGTCACTTGCTTTAATTATGGTGAAAAGGGACATTTTAAACGTGAATGTGTAAAGCCCAAGAAAACAGGAAATAGAAATCCATTTTCCACCTTCAACCGTTAAGAAAAACCCATGAGTGGAGCTACCTCTTCAAGAAAAGAGACAAAGGCCTTGACTACTCAAGGTGATGAAGGGCAAGACTGGACCTTCCACTTTGTGTCTCCTGGTGAATCAAACATTACCTATGTTGAGGGTCTGGATGATGGTTTTGCGAGTAAAGGTGAGATCATAGTTGAGCAAGTAATGTCAGATACTGAAGAAGTTGTGAATGTGGTACATCACCTGGTTAAGGAAGAGCTCAGAGCAACAAGTTCAGAATCTCCAGCATCCGAAGAGTCTAACTCTGCATTGATGGCTGATTCAACCGATTCCTCATAGGTAAGTACTAAAGTCCAATTGTTTGAAAAACATGCCTGTGAAGAATGTGACAAATTTAGGGAAAGCATAGATGTAAAATTTGCTAGGTTATTAGAACACAATGATAACTTAGTAAATGACTTACAACTCTGCACTGAAGCTAATCATATATTAAAACAAAATGAGTGCAATTACAAAGAAAAAATAGAAGTTTTGGGTAAACAACTAAGGTAAACCGAGGTTGTTGCTTTCAGTCAAACAAATGATATAAAGTTTTATTTAGTTCTACCACCACATGAGATCCTTTTAAATACAAAATATGGACCTGTAAATAAAAACCCAGTAAAGGAACATGTAGTGTCCACTCCTTTGGTTAGTGATCCTGATTCCACGGGTAAACCGGTGAACTCTATCACTAAACATAAGGAGTCTACCATGGAATCAAAAGGAAAGATGCCTACTGTTAATTTGGATGATAAATTTGAAAAGGTTAATGTAAGGTCAAGTTCACACATGCTTCTTCTGAACCCAAAATGACTAAACCAGTTAACCAAACCTGTGTTACACATTAAAGTCCATATAAATTAAAGGCTAAAGATGTTAAAAATGTTTAAACAATTAATTTTGTTAAAGAAGCAGAAAAATCTAAACGAGAAGTGACTAAACCCAACCAGACTCATGTCGCACCTGTATCACACTTAACCCCACATAAACAGTTTCCTCAACATGTAGAAGGGAGATCATGCTACATTTGTGGAAAAAGAGGACATATTTCTTCTAATTGTCCTTATTATCAGACTCCTAGAAAGAAAATTGAACTTTATGATACAAAACAAAGTTCTTCTAAAAGGAGTTCTATTACTCCTCCTGAGAGAACTAATGAACCTAATGTTCAAACTTTAAGCCAGTCATCTGTTTATCACAAACAACCCTTACATAAAACTGGCTTATGGAAAGAAAAGTCAAGTAAAAAACATCTGATAATGAGAACAATAAGAAGAACGATATGCCCTCATCCTCAAGTGGACAGTGTGTTGAGTTTATGATGTGTGATTCCTCTAGGTCACCCAAGCCAGTTAAGGCTTGGGTCCCAAACCTAAACTAATCATTTCATTTAAATGTGCAGGGTGTCCACTACAATGCTATCACAAATACCTGGATTGTTGATAGTGGGGTGTCTTGGCAAATGACCGGGAACTTGTCTCTCCTTTTCAATGTCAAACAAATTAAAGGAGGACATGTATCATTTGCTTGAAATAAAGGAGGATATATCTTGAAATAAAGGAGGATATATCACTGCTCAGGGCGAAATAGAAAACCAAAAAGTCAAGTTTGATAAGGTCAACTACGTTCAAAAACTACAGAACAACTTGCTTTCAGTCTCCCAGATCCGTGACAAAGACTTCAAAGTTGTGTTTGACAAAAAGAAGTGCTACGTGCTGAAAAGGATTACGTTATCCCAGAGGACAAAGTCTTAATGTCAGCTTCAAGATATAACAATTTATATGTCTTGGATCTATCAAAAGCCTCCATAACTGATCATAAAGTTAAATGCTTCTTGTCAAAGGCAATAAAAAGGGACTCAATCTCCTGGCATAGGAGAATGGGACACATCAATCCGAGGAAGATGAATCAATTAATATAGAATGACCTAGTGAATGGAGTAAATGTCAAGAACTTCCAGTTTCTGGATTTTTGTATAGCATGTAAGAAAGGCAAACAGACCAAGAAGTCTCACAAGCTTCTACACATGGATCTGTTTGGTCCCGTTAGCACTAGAAGTATTGTTAGTGATTTGTACTGCTATGTAGGAACTGATAATTATTCAAGATATTCTTGGGTGATATTTCTGAAATCCAAATTAGAGACATTTGAATCCTTCAAACATCTAGTAACTATATTGGAATCACTCTACAAGCTGAAGGTAAGACAGATTCAATCAGACAACGACACAGAGTTCAAGAACCAGTGGATGGTGGTGTATTGTATATTAAAAGGGATTGTACATCAATTTACGTCTGCCTACACACCATAGATGAATGGAGTTATTGAGCGAAAGAATCAGAGCTTGATAGAGACAGCAAGAACGATGCTAGCCGACTCGAAATTGCCTATCCAATTTTGGAACGAGGCAGTGGCTAATGCATGCTACACCATCAATTGGGTGTTGGTGGTGAAACGTCATGGTAAAAAATGATATGAGTTTCTCCAGCGACGTAAACCTAACCTGGAGTATCTCGAACCATTTGGTACACCATGTACGCTGCTGAAGAAAACTCAATCTGGGAAGTTCAATGAGAAGGCTGAAGAAGGGATCTTTCTCGGATACAATATACCGGACAAGAGAGTTTATAACAACTCAAGGGGTCAGGTAGAAGTGTGGTGCAACGTTGATGTTCAGAGATACACCACCCCCTACTGGAAAGGGACCTTCATTCTTCTTTGACTATGATGCATTCTTTAAGTCCTTCAACATACCTCCCTTCCTTCCTGATGATGAGTTAACTACCAGAATGATGTCCAATGTCCTAGACACACCGCCACTAGACTCGAAAACATCAACTCCACAAGGTGAATCTTCTAATCCTTTAGGGGGAGCACTTGATGTAAGTGATTCCTCCTCTAATGATGAACATGTGGAGACTGAACAGGTGGACCAAGAGGAAGAGGTTCCTGCTACTGAAAGTACACAAACATCAGATGTTGATGCCTCTTACACTTCTGAACCTCATACACCAACAACTACAGATACTGAACCTTGAATTCAAAATATGGATGAGGAAGTAGTTGTTCCCACCACTCTCGGATCTCGAATAAATGTTTATCATCCGCTGGATAATGTCATACGGGATGTACTATCGGGAGTACAAACAGGAAATCAGCTATACTCAGCTGATTATGCCTCTGTCATGGAAAAAGGCTATCTTCACGATGGTGCTTATTGATGTTTTGTGTCTCAATTTGAGCCAAAATATGTAAGTGAAGCCTTAAACGATGAGGCATGGGTTAGTGCCATGCAAAAAAACTCCTACAGTTCAAAAAACTAGGAGTATGGACACTGGTGGACAGACCAAAAGGTGCTAAAGTGACTGCCACTAAATGGGTCTTGAAGTGCAAGAAAGATGACCAAGGGGTCATTATCAGAAACAAGGCTCGACTTGTGGTACAAGGTTTTAGACAAGTCGAAGGCATAGACTACAATGAGGTGTTTGCACCTGTGGCTAGAATGGAAGCAATCCGTATCTTCGTAGCCTATGCATCTTACATGAAGATTAAAGTTTATCAACTAGATGTAAAAAGTTCATTCCTTCATGGTGAAATCCATGAGACAGTCTACGTCAGTCAATCTAAAGGATTTGAGGATCCTTATCATCGGGACATAGTTTACAAACTAGACTATGCTCTCTACAGGCTCCATCAAGCCCCTAGAGCCTGGTATGAGAAACTATCAACTCATCTTGTGAAACATGGTTTTTGCAGAGGAGTGATTGATTGTATGTTATTCATCAAAGAAAAGGACGGTGATTTACTACTGGTACAAATATATGTGGACGACATAATTTTCGGTTCAAAGAATGAAGAATTACGTAAAGAATTTGAATTTGTATTGAAAGCAGAGTTTGAGATGAGTGCAATAGGGGAGATGAAGTTCTTCCTAGGATTACAGGTAGATTAGACACCAAAAGGAATCTTCCTACATCAGACTAAATATGTAGGGGATATCCTCAGTTGGTTTGACATTGAGAATGCTTCAGCTGCTGGAACTCCACTTGCCATGAACCATGATGTGGCACCTGGCGAAAATGGTGATATGGTCGATGCTACAATGTAATGAGGAATGATTGGATCCCTTATGTATCTCATAGCGTCTCGTCCTGATATCATGTATGCCACGTGTCTTTGTTCAAGATATCAGGCAAAACCAAAAGTAAATCATCTCATTGGTGTGAAACGGATTTTTCGTTATCTGAAGGGTACCCCAACACTTGGGTTGTGGTATCCTCATGACGATGATTTTAAGCTTACAGCATATAGTGACTCGGACTATGGTGGTTGCAAGATGAACTATAAGTCAACATCTGCAGGTTGTCAGTTTTTTGGTAGATGGTTACTCACCTGGCAGTGTAAGAAGCAAACATTAGTTGTCCTGTCAACTTGTGAAGCTGAATACGTTGTTGCCGCAAGTTGTTGTTCGCAAATCATTTGGATTCAACAACATATACGCGACTACGGTTTGGAATTTTCTAACACTCCTATTTGTGTTGATAACTCTGCTGCTATTGCTGTCACGAAAAATCCAGTCCAACATCCTAAAACTAAACATATAGGTATTAAATATAACTTTATACGTGACTGTTTTGAAAAGCAATTAATCGATGTGGTTAAAATTAATACGGATTTTCAACGCGCCGACCTCTACACAAAAGCATTTGATAAACCGAGGTTTTTATATCTTTTAAAGGTTAATGGCATGAAAAAGAAAAGTGATGTGATTCTGGAGGAAGAAAGTGCATAGTCCGACATGTTTTCTATTATTTTCTTTCATTTTATTTTATTTTCCTGTTCTACTAAAATCCAAAAACACAAAAAAAAAATAGAATTTTAGGGGGACAATATGTTAGTTTAGTATTAAATTAGTTGCATTATTTAACTTACAAAAAAAACGGGGGAGGAGGGCAGCCTTACTAATTGAAATGAGATCAAATCTGTGATTTTGATTCAACGCTTATGGAAAATGATAGTACACGGGGAACAAATTGTTTGGGACTTCAAAAGAATTTAAATTATTAAGATGCAGAATTCAAAGTATACATCTAAGAAGTCTAAGCAAAATAAAAGGAAAAATGATACTAAAACTAGTATGCTACTGAGGTAACATAGAGAAAGTAGACCTAGAGGTTGCTAGACCATTATATGATGTGTCGGTAGTTTCAACACAATAGATGAGGAGACCTCATTGGTGATTTAAATTCAAATTAAGTTGTTCAACTTGTTGTGGTTTCCCATCTTATCCCTAGTTAACACAATCAACGCATTTCCAATAAGGGGTGACGAGCAAATAAACACCACAAATGTGTGTGGATGACCATAAAAAGAGCTAAGCATGAAAAAAATGTTAAACGCGGTCAAGCTAAAGAAAATTGTTGTTGGTGCGTTATGTGCAAAAAGAAAAATAAATGTTCTAACAAGAAGATAGGTTGTGTACCTCTCTGCTGTGCGGTGACACTGACTTGAGGATAAGCATAACCTAAATATTCTAGAATTCATTGTTGTTTGCGCCACTCTGTTGTGCGGTGGAACTGACCTGAGGCTTGGCATCTCCTTGAAAGCTCTTAGAATAGTTTCTTCTTGTCAAATACCCGTAGACCCCTCAAAAATGTCCTGAGGAATGTTGATTACCATATAAGTGTGGGATCCATTGGATCCACAAATGGTTGTTGAAATAATCAAACCTAATGTATCACCAGTCTATATCAAAAATCAGGGTATGGATTTAAGAGGACAATTATACTGACAATTATCGTGGCTGCAACTTTTACCAGTCAAAATCAGTGTGTGCATGTTATAAATCTAGTATGATTTCCTAGACTTGCTGTTGACTCTCGGTCAAAACAAGAATTGACATTGAAATGTTTTATTAAAGTGTCCCAAATGATTTGAATAAACCTGAATGACTCCATAATGAATCTCTCCAGATTTGATCAAATTAACTTGAAGCGGTGTTGTCCAGGAAGATAAATCGGTTAGACGCTCTTCTAAAGATTTCAATCCACTCCAATCAAAAATACAAAAATATATCTTGTTTTGTTTTAATTTCAACTTGTTTTATTTAATTTGTAGTCATTTGTTAGGTAAAAGTCAGACTATACATCTGGATTAAATCTGTGAATCACTCATTAAAAGTAGTCACGTCTGAGGTGACCAATCAGGTTTTTGGATATAAATGGGTCACATTTGAGGTGACAAAAAAGTTTTGAATTAAAAGGATCACATTTATGGTGATCAAACAAGGTTTGAATTAAATAGGTCATGTTTGAGGTGACAAATAAGTTTTGAATTAAAAGGATCATGTCTGAGATGTTCATCAGTCATAACGTCTTATAAATAGTTAAACGTGTATGTTTAAAAGTGTACGAGGTCAAACTCATAAGTATGGGACAATCGTACGATTGAACAATAAGTATGGGCCAATCGCATGATTGAATCAGGAGTATGAGCCAATCGTACGATTGAACCATGAGTATGGACTAGTCGCACGATTGGATCATAAGCATGGAGCAATCCATGTGATTGGATCACTAAAATAAACCAATCAGACGAACGAATGAAGCTGTATGAGTCAGTCGCACGACTGAACCCCAGTCGCACGAATGAAGCATGCGAATGGGCCGAGTCGCACGACTGAATCTTAAGACAGTATAAAAGGGGGGTGAGTCGGTCATATTTCTCACCAACCCTTAAATTGTTTAAAGACACATCATATGCAAACACTCTACCGAAATTTCTTTGCCTTGATTACTCACTGATATTGTTTCTAACGGTTGTGATAATCATCTACAGGTACTTTGTGACTGAAATCGTACAAAATGCATGGTGAAATCTTTTTCGAAACCCTAACTGACCTAATTGGTTAAAATCAAGAAATCAGTAAAACCACTCAAATAGACCACTTAAATGAACAAAATAGTTGATGTAAAGGACATTAGGTGCTATTTAGAGTGTTTGCGAGTCAAATGAGTCTGAACACGGCGTCTAACATTAAGTTTTGACCAAGATTCGTAGTAGGAGTGCCGAACAGAGTTGTATGCTAATAGAAACTACGAATGAACTTCAGTCGCACGATTGAGCGAGATGTGCAATTCAGTCACATAAATGAATCATTCGGTAAATCAGTGGCACGACTGACTCAACCGCATGGCTTAATCGCACCACTGAACTTAGCTGCAAGCTCAATCCCACGACTGAACTCAGCCGCATGCTCAATCGCACGACTTAACTCAGTCGTATGGTTCAATCGCACGATTGAACCAGATCGCTCAAAATAGTTTATTTTTAACACTCATCTCTTATGTAAAAATCTAATGTTTATGTGTCTTATGTTATAGCAACATGGCTGATAGGTGGACTATAAACACCAAGCACAACATCTGTTCTCACCTTGATTCTACATCTAGGAATGCTGCTGAGTTCTCTGGGATTATTTCCTTTCTACATAGATCACGGATCTTCAAGGCTATCTCGACTCTATGCACACCTTACAGATCTATCCAGCAGACATTCTGGGAAAATTCTAGGGTTGACAGATCTGTTGAGCCACATTGTATATGGAGCTCCATTTTTTATCAAGAGATAGAGATTACTGAGGATGACTTGAGATGGGTCTTAGGTCTGGGTGAGGACGGAACCTACCCAACTAAGCTACATCCCCTAAACAAGAGAAAAACGTGACCTCAGTTCAAGTATTTGGACATGTGATCCTGAACTGCATAGCCTCCAGGCGTGGAGGATTTGACGACCTGTCCGACCAAATCCAGAAGGCATACGTTGCATTGGTACGGAATCATCCGTTCAATTCTCCTGCATGGTTTTCTCCTATCTGATCGAGAACCTTAAGGCTAAAGGCAACAAAGGCTTTTCTATGTATCCATGTTTCTTACAGATGATTATTGACGAGAAGCTTCCTTTGCTGCCAAAGGAGAGAGAGATACGGTTACTCTCGAGGTGATGGATGGTACGACTCTAGGTCGGATGAAGGTTTACCAGGGCAACCAGGTGAAGCCCCAGGTGAGGAGAATTTTTAGGCATTTCGCCAGGGAGGATTACGTGGCGCCTGCTCGCAAGAAATGGCGTCGTGACGACAGTGATTCACATATTGAGCCCCTCATGACTACCACATCCGACGACTACGATGATGATGACCTAGGTCAAGGCACTGATGCTCCTGGTGAAACAAAAAGGGCTTCTTTTCACCAAGACTTCACCCCTGACAAAGAGGAAGAGTCAGATGAAGAGCCACTGGTCAAGACAGTGGGAAGCCGGGTTGTGGCTACTGAGAGAGGAATAGAAGCGGTTGGTGGACGCCAGGCTGAGTCTAGGGGTGATACTTCTGATGGCACAGATGCTTCTTACACCCCTGACCAGCCCATCAGCCAAGGGGGAGCATCTTCTTCTAAAAGCTCAAGGAAGAAGCAAATGGCTTAACCCCTGGGCTTAAAGAGTAAGAGACGGAGGATCACCCTTATTACCACAGCTACCACCACCTCCACCACAGCTCCCACCTCTACAACACATCCTACCACCACTACCACACCTCCTACCCCCACTACCACAACTACTCCACCACAGCCCACACACATTCCACTTCCCATATTCACCACATCCACCACTACCACCGCTACTCACCAAGCCGGTCCTTCCACTCACACTCCATTCACCGCTGGACCCTCTCTAGCCCATATTAGGTTAGAGGAACAACTAGCCAACCTCAACCGAATGGTGCTAAAGCTGCTAGCCACGGATGATCAAAGAGTTGCGTAGCTCAATCAACTAATGGAGATCAATCCAGCTCAGGCAGAGCAGATCACACAGCTCAGAGAACAGAATGCCCATTCTTTAAAGAGGATTGAGGAGTTTGAGAAGAAAAATAAGAGGATACTCCTAAATCTGAAAGGATCAAAGTTTGAGCCTCTCAAGATCAAAGATGGTGATGGTGATGATGAAGATGATCATGATGAGGAGGAGGATGATGATGATAGTGAAGAAGATATCAAGGATGGAGGACTGAGCCAAAAAGATCAAGACATGGATGACCAGGAAGGTGATGTTGCTGCATCAGCCTCTCCTCAAGCACAAGAGAGGCGGAAAAAACGTAATCAAGATCAAGGAGCCTCATCCTCCGCTCCTCTTGCTGAAGAACATGTGATTCAAGACAAAAATAAAACTCCATAGCAGGATGAATACGATGTTGCTCCCCTTCAGCAAATCAAGTCTCAATTCACCATGATTCTTGAGTTGCAAGAGATTGTCAGAAGGTCAGTGAGCTACACTCCCGAAGAAGGAGAAATTATACATGATCTGACCGAAGAGCAGCTAGCCAAGATGTTCCAACTCAATCCAGACGAAATTGTAAAAGATGCTCTAGAATTTGATGTTTTAAGTGATGAGGAGCTGCAGGATGTTGATGAGATTGAGATTGAGATTGAGGATGTTACAACAGAACATTATCCAGAGTACACTGACTGCGGGGGAAATGTGATACCCAACTTGGGTGATACTTTCGGCAGTGCTACATTTGAGAAGTTGGATGAAATGGAGAAAGAAAAGGAAAAGGATGAAAACCAAGCCCCAAACTCGGATGCAAATGTTGATATCAAGAAGGCTGAATGGGCAACTTGTTTTGCTGAAATAAGAGCCCAGCGCACAACTCCAAAGCAAAATACCTACACCAAACTCTACAAAGTCAAGAAACATCAGAATGTGTCGAGCAAGATCATTGCGTGGGCTTATTTTGAGGACTTGAATGTCTACGAAATGAAGAGAGAGAAGGGGATTGAGTACTTCAGATATCCATATGATCTGAAGACTCTTCCTGGTTTTGAGCTCAACCGACTGGCGTGCTTAGATCTGCTGTATGCTAATCCAAGGAAGATGTCAGCTGTGTTGAAGAAAGAATACCAAACCAGGTGGGTAAACTTCAGACCTCAGCAACTGAAGAGGTACATCCATAGATCTGAAGTGGACCCTATATATGGGAAGCCGAAAGTAGTGCTGAAGTATAGTCCTCCATGCACAATGTCAAAGATTCCCTTACGGGAAATGCCTCAGGACTTCACTCCACAATTCAAATGGTGGTATTGTGACTGGAGAGCGGGTGAAGCGATCATAGTTCTGAACAGAGAGGGTAAAATGGAAACTATCAGGGTATTTGATCCAATGTGGCTTACCAACTTGTCAGCTGAAGATGTCTACACTCTATACAAGTGGCCACTATTCAATGACACACAGGATATTGTACAAGCCCTCTAATTCCAAAATGTGATACGGCTCTGCTTTGCGTTTGAAATACATGGAAGAGTCACAAGAGAGGAGAAGTACAAGAAGTTTTAGGAGCATATGAAGGATGTCAGACAATAGAGTAAACTAGGTCTAAGGGGGAGTTTGTTAAAACATATGCCTATTTTATATGCTTAATGTAAAAGTCTTTCACAACTAACATATGTGTAATGAAACGATGTAATGATATATGATTTGTGCTTTGATGTTAATGTATCTTTAATTCATATATATATATGAACTTATTATATAGGTTTGAAGTTGTTGTATGATTATTCATGCTAATGGACCATACTTATGGACGATACGCATGAAGACACCATAATAATGAATCAGTCGCATGACTGAACCAGGAGAATGGATCAGTCATACGATTGAGACATGAGAATGACTTAGTTGCACGACTGAACCTTCAATCATGCGAATGAATCAGTCGCATGGGTCAGTCACACGACTAAACCATTCACACGAATGAAGACTACAAACCTATAAATACCACTTAATTCATGGAAAACGTGACTTTTGACACTTATATCGTATACCCTCGTAACCTAGCCGTCCAGAGCGTCCAGAACGCATATTCCAACTTCATAGTTTGCATCTAATCGTTTTCTACTCAATCTTAACATTTCTTTAATTGTTAGATCGATTGGGTTTGCGTTCTCACTGATTGGATCGTCAATCAAATAGGATTCTGCACTATTTGATTCGGTTTCATGCATAATCAGTTAGTACTTCATACGTACACGGTCCCCTAACAATTATTGACTTGCCTTACTTCATGACATATCATTTTATGTTACTTATATCTTGGTGTTATTGTAGTTATTATTATTGTTACTTGTGAGTGAGGCATTTAGCCTTCTATAGTCAATACACACCCGCCACCTATATTGGACATGAGTGGGGACCAATTCACCTTGTTTATTTTTAGTCACAGTTATACCTTTTTTCTTAGGCACAACTTGCACAGGACTTACCTACTTGCTATTGGAAATATGGTAGATCATGCCCGTATTTAGCAACTTTAGAATCTCCTTCTTTACAACTTCCATCTTAAAAGGGTTCATTCTTCTTTGTGCTTTCTCTTGTTGGCTTGTAATCATCCTCCATTAGGGTTTTGTGAATGCAAAGTGATGGGCTCAAACCTTTTATGTCCACTATGGTCGACCCAACTGATTTCTTATATTACTTAAATGTGTTGATCAAATCCTTTTCTTCCTCACTTGTCATCTTATTAGATTTGATCACTGGCAAAGTTTCTTTCTCTCTAAGGTATGCATACTTTAGATGATTGGAAGGGCTTTAAGTTCTTGCTCGGGTGCCTGCAAAATAGATAGAAGAAGCTTTCTGTTAGTACTTGGAAGTTGCATTTTTTGTGGTTCATACCTTGTTTTCTTTTGTTCCTCCATAAATGTTACTACTTCCATTAACTCTTCCCAAAGCTTGAACTTTTCAGTAAGCTGTTTTGTTATTACTTCATCAATGCTTTTATTTAACACCATTGCTAGAACATCATGGTTAGATAACTCAAAACAATCATCAATCAAAGAATCAATAATATCTAACCACTTAAAAGAAGAAACATCACTTGGATATCGCATAGCATCATATATATTAAAATGGATAACCACACCATCAAACTCCATTGAAATAGTGCAACTATAAACATCAATTATTGTTTTTGTGGTTTTCAAAAATGGTCTTCCTAACAAAATGGAACTTGAATTCAAGATATCATCATTTTCCATGTCCAAAACATAAAAAAATGCTGGAAATACCAATTCATTCACATGGACTAATACATCCTCTAATGCATCTTTTGGGTATAATATGGAACGACCAACTAATTGAATGACTACCCGGTCCTCTTTAACTCTCTTACATTAAGTGTTTTGAAAATAGAGTATGGTAGGATGTTAATGGTGGCTCCAAGTTCGAGCATGGCTCGAGGTATGCTAAAATTCCCTAATTTGCAAGGAACGTAAAGAGACCCGGATCCTAACACTTTGGTGGTAATTTTTTTTGTAAAACTGCAGAAATGTTTTCTCCGACCTTAACTGTTTCATTATCTTTAAGCTTTTTCTTAGTTGTGAAATGTTCTTTTAGAAACTTAATACATCTAGGAACTTGTTTTATAGCATCAAGTAATGGTATGTTTACCACTACCTTACGGAATATTTCCATAATCTCTTGTTCTTCCTTTTGTTTTTGTGTACCTTTTAGTCTTGACGGGAATGAAGGTGGAGGAGTTGTTGGAGATCGACGATCTAGTTTGATCAATTAGGTTATAATATGCAGCGGAATCGTACTAAAATTAGACGAAATTTAAGCAAGAATACTAAGAATATTCAATCAAACAGTGACGGTTATAAAGAGAGAGTTTTCTACAAAAGATAATATATTCATTCACTCGCAAGCTTCGGCAGATTACAAATTAGGTCAACATTCCTTTTATAGAGGAATGTGACGTCAGCAGATGTCACCTGATAGTGAC
>BJCM01066159.1:0-10495 GCA_018326385.1 Flaveria bidentis | reverse complement strand
ATATATGCTATTGCTGGTTGCTTCACTTCCATGTACTCTGCGCATACCTTTATGCATGCGTATCTATCTATTGTATATAGACCACTTTAAGACTCCATATTTTGTAACTAAACTATGGTTTCTCACTTTGAAAAGATCAAGAGTCTTGATCAATTCAAATAGCTGGAGCAATACTGCCATAATTGTTGCCACTGCCTTCCATGGATGCAGCAGGAGCATAATCAGAGTCGTCGTCGTCATCATCATCACCATCAACGGCATCATCATCATTATAGTGATCAGTATCACCAAATATATAAGCATGGTCATAAATAGGATTATGATGATGACCATGAGATTCAAAGTCATCATCATGCATCTTACACATCATCTTTAGGCCAAGGAGCATTTTCTTCTTTGTGAAGATCAAAGAGATATTATGAAGGGTAAAAATAATCTACTATATTTCACACTCAAAATGAAATGTGTTTGGGGAAGAAGGATGCATAAACTTCTAAATATATAGAGGACGCAAGATTGAAATGAGTGTGACATACGAATAAGTTCAACGAGTCTTTTTTCATAATGTTCGAGTATCTCCTACCTCCGTCCACAAATATATCATAAAAACGAATACTTTCGTGAGCATGGCAGATTGTGTGATTCTTGTGGCGAGTTGTGTGCTACTTCTCGCTAAGTGTGCCGCGCGCATGGAAATTTGTGCCATGTAGATGCCTTCTTGGCACATTTTTATTCACTTATTGAATCAAACTATATAAGGGTACTTTAAACTTTTCACAAGTCACAACCAAAAGAGATTATGTGATTCTGAAATGACTCCATGTTGCATCATTTGTCATGTCTTAATGAGTTTGGATGATAATTAGTGAGCATATGTTACATATGTGTTGAAGTAAATGTATATAAATGTGTGTATACCTGTCTCTATTACAAGTTACTTTTGTGTTTATATATGTCCAATATATTAAATGATTTCAAGATTCATATTATTGTGCGACTGTTTTTGGCAAGTTGCTGTCCTTTGACTGTAAATCTTGAAAGTTATATAAGTTAATCATCCTACTTATATTATTATCAGTATTACATACTTCCAACACTAATCAACTTTTTCCATTTATGCTAAATGTAATCTTTGATATGTAGTTATTAATTCCAACAGAAACATTGAGTATGCGTATGTACATACACATGCGTAGACACTTGTCAATGTTGAAAATGAAATCAAACAAATACTTCATTTAATCTGATCTATTGTTATTATACGGTGTATTAATTTAAAATGCAGTTTACTATGCATTATTATAAATATATTCAGTTAATGTGTCGTTTAAACTTAGTATTTTGATGTTGTTATTCTAGAACTAGTGTCTTATTTGAGCGTTGACCAAGTGCATTAACGTTTCCCTTAATTCGATCTATGAAGAAACGCAAGTTTACGTTCTTTCATGTTAATTCTGTTGCCTATAAGTGGCTTTCTTGAATATATCAAATTATCAATAGATGTGTGGTGTGCTTAAGGAAGAAAATTTTGATCATGTTAACTTAAAATTTCACCTTGAATCCATGTGATGTATAGCTAAGAGTATTATCATTCTGTTCACCTTTTAAGGCATAATATATTGTCATCATCATTGGTGCATCATTGCATACAGGTCAAAATTTATATACATAATAAGACATATTAAGACATATATATACTGTTCTAGACTTGTAGGTCAACTTGAAAACACATTGTTGAACACCGGTTGTGTCCATTTGTAAGGCCCCAGCACCATCCATCATGGTTGTTAAGGCATCATTTGTGATCAGGCTCAAATGATGTTTAGTGGCGGTTTAAAGTTTCTAATACCTAATTAAAGAGTTAAGCCCTTTTCAAAAACTTTTAAATAAAAATATCCTCTTTATATGGGCTCGATCAGGACCGACGACAATAAACTAAAACGTTTATAATGACATATTTAAATTATATAATCCGTGTGTATGTATAATCTGACAATAATAATCTAAAATGCTTATAGTTGCCTTATTTTATGCACCAGAAGAAAACTTTCGTATTCAAATTGACATTTAAGTATATCTATACATTTATCTCACGCAATGCGAAGCATGGCATTTTCCAGTTGCATGGTGACGTTAAACTGGTAAGTTAACTTTGTAGTGTAAATAGATCGAACTAAGTTTTGAATAAAATCTATGTTATGTTGATACATTATAGTAAACAAAATGACACATAAAGTCGTTCACATATGTTGATAAGATTCAAAGCTATGAAATCAGTTAAGAAATTAACATTGAAATATAAAAATAAAAACAAACAAATTAAACCATTAACATAATCAACACCGAAATGATTTTCTATGTTAATGTGACTTATATAAAAAAACTTAGTAGAGCAAGAACTAAATAGATATATAATTCAAACCTAGGTGGGTACATGCGCAAGCACTACTGACCCTTAGTAAAATATTTACGTTAGTATCCCGTATGTTATACGGTTTAAATAAATAAAATATTTATAATAAAATTTATTAATTATAGAACGGTATTTTGAGATAAGATATGACTACAATATGTATGAGTAAATGACTATACGTAATAAAAAAACAATATTTTTTTAAACATTTTTTTATTTTTTCTAAATATTTTTTATAATATTTTGTTTCAAAACAAAGCGTTTTTAAAATTTTCCTTATTATAACTTTGAATTTTAAATATCTTGGTTTATAAAAAATTTATTTTTGAAAACACCGCTATTAAAATATTTCATACTTTAAAAATATTTTGATATTTTAAAAAAACTTCTTATGTTATAATTTTTTAGAGATTGCATTTATAAAATGATCTCTCTTTTAATTTATTAAAAATATATTTAATCTTAAAAAAATTAATAACATCACTGATAGTTAACATAATTATTTAATAAGAGAAAATAACTAAGAAAATATAATTAGATCAAGTAAAAACCTTTTTCTTATTTTGATATATAAATAGATATATAAAACAAAGCAAAAGTCGATAGTTTCTATTGACTATTGACCTTCCTAAATGTTAATATATTAATGTTTGTGTTCCATATTAAAACGCAAAATTGAATATATAAGTTTGACGCAAAACCTTAAATCACAATAGCCTAAGCCTAATCAATAAAAGTAAATCACAATATTTCAATTAACCGGTAACTCGAATCCATAAAGGTAGAATCACAAAATTAAAAAAAAATAACAGAAAAAATATAAAACTAAGGGTTTATTTGATTTGCTTCTAACCTAGTTAAAATGTCTGACCCACTGACCCGGTCAGACATTTTAGCCGGTCAGCGTGTTTGATTATCATATATTCGCGTCTGACCCGATGCGACACCACTGACCCATGCCTTTTATTCCTCTTACCCGGTCAGTTTTGAAACAAGCTCTTATCCGGTCATCACCTTCTGACCGAGTAAGAGAAATCAAACAACCCCTAACCTTGATGACATTGGGTGATTGAGATTTGAGAAATCAGAAAGCAATATTGATAAACTCTCGGATTTCAAGAAGTATAAACTGACGATCGACTCTTCGTTGCCCATATTCGTCATTTCCCAATCGCCAATCGAGTGATCGATTCTTCAAACTTCACATTGCTCCCGCAGTCCCGTGGCTAGCCTGCCAATTTTCACCCTTGTCAATCAATTATACAGAATGACCTTTGATTTAGTTGATTTTTGGGACCTGGCTTATCAATTATATTCTATAATCAATAAAGGTTTTGATATGACACATGTCACTTTTTAGTGTCTTCTTCTTATTATTTTGTCACTTTTATATTTTAATTTTAATAAAGAGTAGATGAGTAAATTGTCATTACGTGGTTCGTTGAAAATTGTCACTTTCATCCAATAATTTGTTTTTTCTGCAGCTGGATCCTTAAGTTTACAAATCTTGTCATATTCATTTAGTCCGTTAACTCCATCCAACATTCTCCGTTAAATGAGGGGTATATTGATCATTTTACATATATGTTATTATTTTTTTTAACTGATTAAATATATCATTTTTAAATACATTGCTATTTTAATCCATGTGGTTTGGGCATATTTGACAATTTAGTCCAAAAAACCCACCATCTTGTCACAAAACACCACAACACCACCACTTATGATAGAACCACCACACCACCACGACTTCACAAAACCACCACCACTCCATCACAAGAATCACCAAACCATCACCACCACCACCTTATCATAAAACCACCAACACCACACTAGATCGTCGCCACCACCATACACTAGATCACCACCACCATGTGGAGTCTAGAAACCAACTGTTAATCTCGAACTTGTAATAAACCCATTCGAAAACACAAATGGAACCCTTGAAAATGAGTATTGTAGAGGTATTAGTAGGGTTTGATATGCGCTTTCAAAGTGGTATGTTACAAGTTTAATATTGATTGTCGATATCTAGGGTCTACATGGTAGCGACGATTCTGTGTGTGTGGTGGTGGTAGGCGCTCTGGTGTGGTGTTGGTGGCTTTGTGATGGGGTGGTGGTGGTGGTTTGGTGGTTCTTGTGATGGGTGGTGGTATGGTGGTTTTTTTTTTTAACTAAACTAGCAAATACGACCAAACCACAAAGACTAAAATAACAATATATTTAAAAGGACTATATTAAATCAATTTTAAAAAAGAAAATTAAAAACATATATGTAAGATGACCATTATACCCTTCATTTAACGGATAATATTGAATGAACTTAACGTACTAGATGAATATGACAAGATTTGTAAATCATATGGACCCAGATGCGAAAAACAAACTATTAAATGAAAGTGACAATTTTTATCACCACAGGGACGAAAATGACAATTTACTCTTTAGTAAATGACAAGACACATGTCATTTTATGGTGAATCATTTTCGTTTCTTTTTTTTATTAAATAATGATATTAAAAATAATTTTTTTAGATATTTACAAAATTTTTAATTCAATCGTTTTAATCAATACTAATTACTGTATATATTTTTTATTTAATCCGTGCAATACGTTAGTTTTTAACCTAGATACCGAGACAGTTTTTAATTTAAATGGGTTTAATTAAATTTATTACTTAATTTTTTATTAGAAAATATTTTGGATCTATATCTTATAAAATACTATCTACTCTTATAAATAGAGGTTTTGGGAGAGGCATGATATGTTTCTATCCATTTTCAAGTTGGTATTCCCGTGTTAACCTGTTTACACATCTTAATTGTCATACGGATCCATTACCCATTTATAATTAAGATAACACTTGCTAAAAGCTTAAAATCACCTTCTGTCATTTTTCCCTATTGTCTTTATTACTTTATACAACCATGCGACCTAAAATTCTCTAATATTAATTTCAAAATCATATTCAACTCCCTAAAATGCTGATGAATCTCATTACAGTCGCACCTCTCATCTATTTTATAGAAATAACACATTACTTAACTTTTTAGAATTAAATTGTTTTACGAACGATTAACAACATGTTTTTTTATCAACAATGTAGTATACGAGTTCTAACCTAGTATATAATAAAACATAGTTTTAAGGACACGTGTTATCATTATAGTACATCAAAAAATATTGTTTTCCGTTTATCTCTCCTATATATATGAAAATCACAAAAACGATCAATTTGACTTTCTTGTTTTATCAAAATATTTATTTTTTTAAATATATATATTTTTCTTTGCATTAATTATTCATTCTTTCAGTGTCTTTTTAAGATTTGATAAATTTACGTATTTATATTTAGGTTTATGGAGGTTTTTTGTGATTGCCAGAGATGGTGGTCGGAGGTTTAATCGGTGGTGCTTGGTCGGGGAAGATGATGAAGTGAGAAAAAAGAGGTCACATAACTATTATTTATTTTTAGGTTTAGATTTTTTTAGTCTTTTGTTTAGTATTTAATTTAATTTTTAATTAGATGGTATTTTAGTAATTATATATATACTAATTATCAACATGGGTTGTATCATATGCATGGTAAATTGTATCCACCTTTTGTTTTTTTAATCTAACTCCATATTTTTATATCTTTTACAATTTAGCTTTAATATTTTTTGACTTTCAGCTTTGGTCCCCTCCCCTATAGTTTCAAATTTTAAAAAACATATCGTTTTACGTTTCGGTCTATATTTTGCGAGTTAACACGCCGCAGCGTGCGTGTGTGTGGTTTGATTGTACGCTTATTTTTCCCTTGTTCAAGCGTCCAATCGCAAGGCGTTGGCCCTAGATCTATTTAGTTATTGCTTTACATATTTTACGTTTAGCCTGTGTGTTTAGGGTTTAGGGTTTAGACGTTTTGATGTCTACTTTTCGTTCGGTTTTATTTTTTCGTTTTTTATTTTTATTTTAATACGAGCTTTTTCGGAGTTGGTGATTACTGACGTTAGTGTATCATTGGTGATATTTGACATGGATTTACGCCTCCCGCTGCAACGTGGGGGGCTTAGTATTAGTATATACTAATTACCAAGTTAGTTATGCATCATGGGTTGTATATTGTTCTTAGTTGGGTTGTACCCATCTTTTGTCTTTTTTTTCTTTTTTTTGATCTTTAATTTTTTTATTTTAACCAAATACTTTTACATATTTTATAATTTAATCTTAATATTTTTTTACTTTCAATTTTGGTGTCCTATACTTTTTATATTTTTACATATTTTTTCTTTTACGTTTCGGTATAAAATTTCTGATTTAACACATCACATCGTGCGTCTGTAGTTCAACGTTTTTAAGTTCATTTTTTCTTCGTTCGACGGCACTGTTTCAATGCACTGGTCCTGATAGACTTATTGTTTTATACGTTTTACGTTTCGCATACGTGGTTCAACATTTTTATGTTTACTTTTCGCTCGTTTATATTTTTTTGGTTTTTGTTTTTTTAATACCTGCTTTTTCGGTGTAGATGGTCACTGACAGTGATGTGTCATTTGTGCTACTTGACACGTTTTACATCCCCACTGCAACGGACGGGGCCTAATACTAGTTTTATATATATTTAATAGAAAAACTTTGTTAACATTTACTGTTGTTAGGGACTTGATATATAAACCCTACATATATCAGACTCTCTATTGTAGTTTCTCAAAAATAAGGATCCAAGCTAAAAATGTAAACATACTTCAAAAACTATAGTAGATATCTCAAGATTCAATCTTTTAGGTTTTCAATAATTTTTTTATCTATAATTTAACAATTCAGGATGATTGTTTTTATTATCACTACTTTAAGCATTTAAAGTTTCGTACTATTACATCAATACTTCTTACAACATAGCATACACTTGGTATAACTTGGATATGTGTCGTGCCAAGGAGAAAAAGTAACATATATAGAGTACTTTTGGAAATTCAAATTGCATATACCGTACTAAAAACATTCAATGCCATTATTACAAGCGAAATAACACAAAGGAAAGACCCAATAACTGTAAAAGTTGGAATAAATTAAGTGGTTGTTTGATTTCCTTCTGACCTGGTCAAATTGTCTGATTCACTGACTCGATCAGACATTTTGGTCGGTCAACGTGTTTGATTATCACTTTTTTGCGTCTGACACGGTTCGATACCACTGACTCATGCCTATTTTTTCTCTTACCCGGTCAGATTTGGAGCAACCTCTTACCCGGTCACCACCTTCTGACCGAGTAAGAAAAAACAGCCCCTAACTAGCATTGCATGGCCACCTTGTTCTTTTACTCACCCTCTACGTGTGCATGGGCGGCTAATGATCGGCACGCATCAAACAATTACGTACCTATATTTTTTTATTTAACGACAAACTCACACACCTAATAAATCTACACTATATATTCATATTAGGGCGTGAAGTTTTATCTAGTTGCAAGCAACACCATTCCAACACATTAATATTATTATTAAACGCTAGACGAACATTAATAACTACCTAGCTAATTAACACATTCCCAAAGTTAAAAATACCACATGGGGATTCTTCGATCTTCCATATATTCTCACTAGTAAGTGGTGATTGCATCAATGTAAGACGCCTGCTATTCAAGAAGCAGGAGCATAATCATAATCTCCATCGTCATCACCATCGCCATCACCATCGCCATCACCATCTTCCTCTAATGTGGCGTGAACATAATCATAATATTTGTTATCATCTTCAACATCTCCTCGTAACCTAGATGATTTCGGACAATCATGGCAGTCGACATTACCATCATTGCATCGGTCTGCATTGAACGACCACCCTGCGATTCTCTTGGTAACTCCAGAGGTTTTCATTATGAGTTAGATGTGAGATTTTAGTGTTTAGTTTGGTTTTAGAGTATGAAAGTAGCTGATGAGAAGCCATATTTATGGGCAGGAGAAGCAAGATGCCATATTTCAGCAATGTACACTCAGTATAGCTGAATGTACTAGTGGTGAAGCATGTATGGGTTGGCTCCATCAAGTGCTTGAAAGTAAACTTGGTGGATTCGACTTTTGCATCACAAAAAAGTGTTATCATTGGTGTTGTCAAAAAGTAAACTTGGAGCCCTTGACACGTGTCACACGTGCAATAATTTTGTAAAGAAATATCGATAATTAATCTTAACTTATATAGCCTTGCTAGGATAGTCAATGTGCAATACACATATTTAACAAATAAAATATTAAATATTTATTTTAAAAAATTTACAGATTATAAAATAATACGTGAAAATAAAATATGATTATAAGTACGTATAAATAGCTACTTTAAGTGAATAAAAAATAATGTATTTTACACATCATCTTTAGGCCAAGAAGCATTTTTTTCTTTGTAGAGATCAAAGAGTGAAATGTATTTGGAGAAGAAGGGTACATAAACTTCTATATGTATAGACTCGAGATGCTCATGAATGACATACGAATAAGTTCAACGAGTCATATTTTTCCATAATTTTCGAGTATCTACTATCTTTGTCCACAAAATTAATTATAACATGAATATTTTTTTCTTTAAAAACTCTTTGATTTGCAAACATAAAGCAAAAGGACTCTTTGTTTTGCCATGATGATGACACAATCATGGCAGATTGTGCGTTTTCTGTGGCGAGTTGTGCGCTAGTGCTTGCTAAATGTGTCGCGCGCATGCATAAGTGTGCCATGTAGATGCCTTCTCAGCACATATTTATTCACATATAAACATATTGGATGGAGGTACTTTTCACAACCAAAAGAAGATATGTGATTCTAAAATGACTACATGATGCATCATTTGTCATATGTTTTATATGTTTGAATGATAATCAGTGAGCATATATGTTATATATGTATGATGCACATGTATATAGATGTGTGTATGCATGTGTCTATCTTAAAAGTGTTTTTTTTTGTGTTTATCATATTAAACTCAAAAGTTTCGGATTCGGATTCAGATATCCGCTCGGATATACGAATTTCAAAAAAAGATGTATTATTTAATAAATTTTATAAAAATATAATAAATTTTATTGAAATGTTGTTCATATATCCGATGTTTTTATTAAAATATTCGAAATATTTAATTAATATTTAATATTTTTAAATTTTTATAAAAATATCTTGGATATTTCGAATATCCGAAATATCCAAAAATTCTCAAAATCACTATCCGAATCCGAATTTTCTGATATATGAAGTTCGGATATACAAAATTTCGGATATCCAAATTTCGGATATTTTGATATTTTGGATAGGGACATGTTATAATATGTGTAGTAATATTCTTTAACACAAATTTATTTTAAAAAATTCCACTGTCAGGCTTTTGTATTTTATTTTATGCCTAAATTAATATTCACTACTAAAGATTTTTTTTTAATGTAGTGTTTTTTATAAAGATAGTTTTTGGTGTGTTTTTAGAGATATTATGGTTTCGGGTGTTCCGCTGGTTTGACTAGCGGAATATGTATATGTGGCAGCTAAAATAAGTGACATGTTACACACCCTCTCTGTCATCTATTGAACCCATGTGTCATGTATGTATGCAAGTTCCTCTAGTTTAATTAACGAAACACCGAAAACCATAATAATCTCAAAAACAACATCAAACACCATTTTCTTTTTCAAAACAACACCAAACAAAAAAAACTACTACTGTATGGATGTTGACGTAAAGTATCGTAATCAATTTGACTCTTGTCTTATAATTTGAGATTTAAAATAGTTTGTACCTACTGTTGGGTAATGTTTGCTTCATGAGGCTAAAGTGAAAGTGAAAGCTTAATGGCTATTTTTAATGATTACGTCAATAGATAAGCAATGGTAAATGGTAATACAACCGACAATTTCTATTATCTTTGATAGTGTAATGTGAATTTAACACATACGGTTTTCGATCTACGGATCACAGATTGAAGATGTGAAAATTTTATTTTCATCACATATTAAAGCCTTAAAGAATTAAAGAGTCCGTAAATGTGGTGCCACCAAAAGGACAAGGGACAAAGTATACATGATAGGTGTAAAGTACTTTTATTATTAGATGCAAGTTATGTTCTA
>BJCM01066158.1:0-12314 GCA_018326385.1 Flaveria bidentis | reverse complement strand
TGGGGGCATTGCACTCTCTTGAGAAGTGGCCAGCCATGCCACAGTTGAAGCATTTCACCTTGGATTTATCATATCCAAGTTTTGTATTTTCATTTAGGCTCAGCTTTCTTCCTTTTCTAAAGAATTTATTGGCTCTCATGGCAATCATGGCCATTTTCCATTGTAGATCCATTTCCTCCACATCATGAGGATCCATTTCCTCCAGATCTTCCTGAATTAGATGAGCAGAAGTGAGTCTTCCTCCCAAGTAGGCTTCAAAGCTTGCAACAAAGGCATTGTAAGTTGCCATTTGTTCTTCTCATCTTCAGTCTTCAGGAGTGGTTTAAGGAGCTGCAGAGAATTTAGATGTTTGAGATAAAGTTGATGGATGATTGATTGGTGGAGTTGTAATGAATCCAGTGTTGTTCATTTGATCTCTTGATGAGATAAAATCATCTTCCTCAGTGATGAAGGCATTTTCCACAGAATGAGATTCTTATGGAAATTTGTAAGCCTCAATCACTCTTGGTCCACAAAGATTTCTTCTTCTTTCATCAAGTTCTGAAGCTTCAATTTTGGCTATCATGATGTCTAAATAGTACTCTCAAGGGCAAGAGTATTTTTTAGCATGGTTACATTCTGTTTCCAGCTTTGAGGGAGACTGTGAAGCATTTTCTTGTTTAATTATTTAATCTTGTAAGTGACTCCCAAACATTTCCAAGTCATTTACTAACTGTACAAATCTGTGTAGTTGTTTAGATATTGATTATCCCTTGATGTGGTGGAATGTTTCATACTGATTAACAAGCTTATCCTTGTTAATTTCAGTCACCTCACTGCTTCTTTCACACATGATTTTTAGTGCATCCCACATAGCTTTTGCAGTACCATACTTGTCTAATCTTTTTAGCACATTCATCTTGAGTGCTTGAGTCAGAATTGAGTAAGCTTTGAGTTCAATTTTGATTTTCTTATAGTCTTCTTCATCAAGAGTTAAATCTTCAATAGGTATTCTAACAGTTTTGTAAATTGCAGCTTGATCTACAGACAGAGTAACAGGGATGTGTGGACCCTTGCACATTGATATCCAGAAATCAGGATCTACACCTGTGATGTAATTTCTAAACCTTATTCTCCACTGTTTAAACTCAGATTTGTGTTTAAGAATAGGAGGTTTAGGTGTATGACTAAGTTCTAAGTAACTGTTAGAATCCGTTTTTACTTGTGTAAATATAGATATAGTTGATTTTAAGATTGATTAATCCAACTTGTTCAAGCCGTTCGTTCGGAGTTCAGAATGAGATCTGTAATTGTAATAATTTTCTTGCTATTGACAGGAGTATTTTTGTTGTTTACTAAGTAGTGATAGTGATATCCACTACTAGCAACTCGATTACTAGATCAATCGAATTCTATTCAGTTCTTGCGCAGATCTGAAAGAGAATCGAGAGCCAAAGCTCTGATACCAATTGACTGGGTTGAGTAAGATTGAGATTCTTACTGTGAATCGAATATGGTAATCAAGTCAATGATTGAATGGCGGAAACAAAAAATCAAAGAACATTCAATGCAAGAAAAATACTCATAAATGATTTTGTATTGTATATATGAAAGTTGATTGATTAAAGAGAATAATTACAACAAAAATTCTCTATGTCTATCAGCCGTCACCTCAGGTACAAGGTTATCTATTCTATTTATAGGTAGACAAGATGCCTGTTACAAAATGACTAAACTACCCCTAACCTATTACATCAGAACTAGTCTAAGTCTTGATCCACATCTTTGCTTGTTCATCCGTATTGACAAATGAGGATGAGTTAACTTGATCAACATTTCTTCACTTGATCATCCGCATTAGTATGTTGGTCATCCGCATTGGTTAATGCGGATGAACAAATACTTCTGCACATTTGTTCGGTCATCCGTATTTGTCAAATATGGATGAGCAAAGTCTTGTCCGCATTAACATTTGGTCTTCCGCATTTGTCAATGCGGAAGAACAAATACTTGTCCGTATTTGCTTTATGTCTTCCGCATTGACAAATGCGGAAGACAACACTAGTTCTTTTTCTTAGCAGAATCTTCATCCGCATTTCTTCATGGACTTACGGGATTCCAGCAAAGCAATCATCAAATCACCCATTGAGTTGGAATGTATGCTCCATTTAGGGTGCAACATAAACCATATAACATGGGCACAAATACCGGTTAACATTTAAAGAAAATACCTAATAGCACGTAGCTACTTGCACTGGCATCCTTCTATTTTGTTCCATTCTTAGTTTAAGTTTAGGTTTTAGAAAATATTTTATCCATTTCTCTTAAACTTTGACTCTGATACCAACTTGTAAGCCCCGATCTCAAGGCACTCACAATTGGACAATCATCGCACATATTATGTAAAACATACATTTAACATTTACCAAACATCGTAGTGGAATTAATTTAACCAAACCATTTCATATATTAATAATTTCTTTTGCAAAATAATACAACTATTGGGTTTTTTACATGTTTATCAAAGCAAGTTTAACCATTTAAACTTAAAAAATGCAGCGGGTATAAGTGGTTAAAAGGTATTTATCAATCTGAAAATTTGAACCATATTAACCCAAAACAAAACCCAAGAACAAAGGATCATATGTATGTGAAATAAAATGCTATGAAAATGAAAAGAACAACCATAGGGTGTTCTTGAAACTACCTTTCAAGAACAAGATGTTGTAGTAAGGATGAGAAGAAGATGATGACGCTTCTTGAATGTCTAGCCTCCGAAAGAGAAGACCTCAAGCTTGTATACCCACAAGCTCTTCCAAACACCTAGCTTGTTATGTAGTAGAACACCAAGACCCAACTCCTTCTTGTGAAGCCAAGATGTTCTTCAATTTCAACCAAAAATCCAAAATTTCAGCCAAGAGAGATGGAGAGAAAAGACCTTTGCTTGTGTGTGTGAGAGAGAGTGTTTGGAGAGGAGTGCAAGAATGAATAAAGTCTTGTAAAAACCAAGACTAAATGATACCAAATCCCCACAAAGGGGCGGCCGAATATCTTGTTTGAAATGGGTTCCCCCTATTTTAATTTTTTTAAAAATTTACACTCTCAACCCATAAGTTTATAAAATTAAAACCTCTTTTAATTTTATGACATTAACATACTTTTATTTGTTATTATTTAACTCACTTAAATAATGAAACAAATAATTTCTCATAAACAAATTATCCATATAACGTTGTTCTATTACAAAAGCAATGTTTTAGAAAACTCATTTTCTAAATTGGATTTTCTAAATTGGTGTTAATATTTATTTGTATGATCCCATTAAAAAATAAATATTTATTGGTGTTTGTATAGCTTGTTATTGGGTATGACCCGACTTGGATCATAACGTACTAACAACATCAATTTTATATGTGTCTTGGGCATACAAGATCCAACAATCTCCCACTTGCACAAGATTCCTAGAACATTGATGCAAGCAGTAAATACTGCCTAACAACGGTTTACTACCCTTAATACGTATGACTAAGTTCCATTCAATAACATCATCCCCTTCAAGTACATTACTCGAAATGTTTTAGGTGAATCAGTCATCTTTCCTTTTGTCACAAATGTCATGTTAAATCATAGAGACACAAAATAATCATTCTCTATTGATTTAACTTTATCAGACCTTAAACATTTTACTCTCAACAAATAAGAGGGACAAATCCCATCTTGACTACATACGTCTCCCACAATTATCTTGTATTATACCTGAACTCAGACTTATGTGCTGCCATGTTTCAGAACATCAAAGAACTAAGTCAAAGTATAATATTCGTTAAATATCAAGACCCAATATGTATCTCAGGTCAAAGGATACCAAATGATGTTCGCCTTTAATTAAGATCAATCAAGAAGATTCCATGTAGTAATATTTGAGATGCAGGTCAGTCCAATATTTTTATCTCACAAATATCTATGAACTTTGGTAGCAACCCTTTGCCCTATATTCAACCATATGAATATCTACCTATCCAAGTTCATAATAGTCTTACCTTCATACTTGTTCCCACAAGTATGAACGACTATGGACGTTCTGAGTAAATGATTTACTCATGGATTTTAAACATGGAAAAAGGAATATTAGTTAAATCATTATAACCAAATAATATATTCAAGTAATAAAGGGTTACAATATTTAAATACAAAATTAAAGATCAAATCCAGTCACTTGAGTATTGAAGTCCCATGGCACAAGTATGATATTCAGGCTTTGCCTTTTTCAAGAAGCTTCGTGAGTGGATCTGTAATGTTTTGATCCGTGTGAACTTTGTGAATACATATCTTTCCCATTTCAACTTCATCCCTTATGTAGTTGAATCTCCGTTCAATGTGCCTAGTCTTTTGATGTGCATGGAGTTCCTTGATTTGAGCAATCGCACCCTTGTTATCACAAAGAATTTCTAGGGGGTCCTGAATGGAAGGGACCACCCCTAGATCATCAATGAATTTCTTTAACTATGCAACTTCCTGAGCTGCTAATGAAGCGGCGATGTATTCTGACTCTGTCGTTGATAATGCCACCACATCTTGCTTAGAGCTCTTCCAAGAGATTGCTCCTTCATTCAAGATAAAAATGTACCCCGATTGTGATGGTGAATTATCCCGATCAGTTTGGAAACTCGCATCCGTGTAACCCTTTACTACGAGTTCCTCCTCACCTGATCCATAGATTAAGAATCTTTGGTCCTCCTTAGGTACTTAATTATATTCTTAACAACCATCCAATAACTGTTTCTAGGATTTTGTTGGTATCGGAATGTCATTCTTAAAGCACATGACACGTTCGGCCTACTGAATATCATTGCATACATAATGGATCCTATAGCAGATGCATACGAGATTCCCTTCATTTTGTCTTGTTCATCCTTTGAGCTTGGACATTGAGTCTTACTCAATATCATTCCTCTTTGGAGTACCATACCTTTCTTAGAGTTTTCCATCTTGAACCTTTTCAAGATCTTATCAATGTATGCACTTTGATTTAAACCTATCAACCGCCTTGATCTATCCCTATAGATATTTATTTCCAAAATATAGATGGCTTCACCAAGATCCTTATTGGAAAAACAACTTCCAAGCTAGGTTTTAACACCTTCCAAGGTTGGAATGTCATTTCCAAATAGTAGGATGTCATCGGCATACAATACTAGGATTGATTTCTTAGCGTTTTCTATGAACCCAAATTTGATTATCTCTTAATCAAAACGATGATTCCAACTTCTTGATGCTCGTTTCAATCCATAGATTGATTTCTTTAACTTGCATACTTTGTTAGGATGCTTTTGATTGACCAAACCTTCAGGCTGAACCATATAGACATCTTCGTCAAGATATCCATTTAGAAAAGCAGTTTTGACATCCATTTGCCAAATCTCATAATTATAATGAGCAGCTATGGCAAATAATATCGTAATAGACTTTAGCATTGCAACTTGTGAGAATGTATCATCATAATCAACCCCTTGAGTTTGAGTGAAACCTTTTGCTACAAGTCTAGCTTTATAAGTATCCAAGTTTCCATGTGTGGAGAATATGTATAGAGGCTGAAGAAACCAAATTCTTTCTACATGAATACTACACAAGTAATGAATAAGAATGCTTCGGAAGTTTCACACATGCAACAGAAATATTCTATGTGTGAAATCTTTCGAAGCCAAGACCAATATCTTTCGAATCAAAAGATAAAGTATTCTAAAGCTTCATAAACAAAGACTTCTGAAGCACAACTCTTGAAGACAAAATTCTTCCGAACACTTCTAACAACATGCTTTATCTGATGTACTTTTCCATAAAGCTGGACCCATTTCCGCTGCACCTCTGTAAAGTCACCAACTTACATGAGTTGGTGAAAAGGTCCATGCTTTTGGTAACTGTACATTAAGGTCTTGAGTCTGTAACTTTCTACTTAATGTACTTTAGCCTTTTTGTAATAGATAAGGATGTGAGCTATGGCATGTCATATTTACTAGTCAAAAGGCAATCTGCCTTTTGATTCTACAATTGATTTTGTTTTGTGTCTAGTCAATTGTATCCAACTGGCTTTCATAGTATGGCCGGCCGTAGGATGTAGTATAAGTATCTCATGTTCTTTTTCCTTTATGCTTTGTAACACATTAAGAAAGTAATATACTGCAATTTTGAAAACCATCTTCTTGTGTATCTTGCTCTTGTGTTCTATTAGTTAGTTGTGTTCTTAGTATCTTAACTTGTGGTTAATCTAGTTCACTATTTGATTAAGTTTAGTTACTCTCCTCTTTGTGTTATTGTATTGTAAGTGACCCCCTTCACCGATCCTGCATTTAGTATCAGAGCTTTCCAGGCTCTTGATATAAGATCTCACCATCTTAAGATCCCTCACACACACAAATACTTAACTTTTCAAATGGCAGCCATTTCCAAGACTGATATGGAAACTAGAACCATGAAAAAGTCCCCACTAATCACTCTTGATACCTGGTATCTGAGAATGGAAGGTTTCATCATGTCACTAGACTCAAGAATATGGGAGTCTGTTGAGAATGGACCTTACATACCAAGCACCCCTTCTTCTACTGGTGCTCGTATGATCCCCAAGGCTTTGTGAAACTACTCTGATGAAGACAAGAAGAGAGTAGAGATTGTTAGAAAAGCCATGATAGCCCTTTAGACTCTTCTTCCAAACTCTGTATATAGAGGTTTCAAGAAATGCAAAACAGCTAAGCAGCTGTGGGATGCATTGAAACTATTGTATGAGGGTTCCTCAGAAGTTAAGGAGAACAAGAAGGATCTCCTGAAGCATAGTTTGAAAACTTCACCTTTAAAACTGGTGAAACCATCACTCAACAATACTTCAGGTATGTTGAGATTGTGGATACCCTTGTGGATGGAGGAGTTCCTCTTGAGAACAGAGACATTCTAAGGAAGTTCATGTCCTCACTTCCTAGGCAGTGAACACACTACTATGTTGTGATCAAGAGGACTGAGAATCTCAAAACTCACACTTTGACAGAGTTATATAGGATTCTTAGTGGCTACCAGATGGAGATGAACATGCAAGGTTCATCTGGTAACTCCAACAATCAAATGGGTTCGGCCCTGCATGTCGTTGAAAGGGATAGCATAGAACCCCAACATCATCTCATATGCTACCTTGACAACTCACGAAAGGGCCTTTCATCACCTTCCCAGAGACACCAAGGGAGAACTACACTCAAGGAAGCCCATTCCAAAAGACAAGTTCTTCTCAAGCCTTTGTGTATTCTCATGAAAGTTGTGGAAGCTTTCTTTTCACTCTTGAAGACCTAGACTGTATCCATACAGATGATCTGGTGTACATGGAGATAGTCCAGCAGATGGCTCTTCTCACTCATAGAGCCAAGAAGTTCTACAAGCGAACTTGAAGGAAGTTTCCAAGCAATTCAACCGGTGGAAAGTTTGGCTTGGACAAAGGCAAAGTCAAGTATTATAATTGTAACTTGATGGGCCACTTTGCTAGGGAGTGTAAGGCACCTAGAACAAATGGTGGCCAAACACAGTCCAGAGCTAACTACACTAACAAAGCTTCCCAGAATGAGAAGCCAAAGCAGCAAGCTGTTGTTGTCGTTGAAGATTGAGGCTTTGACTGGAGCTTTCAGGTTGAAGATGCTTCTCCAAACCAAGCACTGATGGCAGATCATGATGAAGCCAAGGTATTGGAACATCTCTGTACCCCTGAATGCATTGCTAAAGTTAATAGATACACGTCCTATAACTTGGAGATGAGATCTGATCTTGAGTCTTTAAACATTTTTAAAAGCTGATTTTAGAAAGTCTGAAAATGATTATAAACTAAAGATAGAGGACTTAGAGAAAACTATTTCAGTTCTAAAACATGAGCATACAGATTTTAGGACTCAAATCAAGGATCTCATAACCAAGCTGACTGAGTGCGAGGCTGAGCTTGTGATCAGCAAAGACAGGGCAAACAAGTATGTTCTTGAAGAAGAGACCTTCAAGAATATGATATCCTCATCCCTGCACAACAAACTGTGCTATCAAAACAAACAGGGACTAGGATCAAATGAGATAGCTCCTCCACACACAATCTTGTCTGTAAGATAACCTAGGTGTGGAACTTGTGAAGATGAGCTTCCTCTCATAGATCCTTTGAGTGAAGAGGATGAAGAAGTAATAATGAAGAATTCCTCTAAGAAGTGTGAAGAGGAGGATTCTAAGAAGGGCCACTATCCTACTGAGGAGAAGAAGAAGACTATGTGACCAAGTCAATAAGAAAGAACTTGATCAGAAAGAGCAAAAGAAAAGAAAGGAAGGCTCAAGAGATCAAGGCTACTTTCAACTCTATGTATAAGCAAGTTTTTATCTCTGTAGGGTTTGAAGTAGTAAAGACTGAAGACATCAACCTAAACTCTTCTGCTAAGAGTTCTGGTTCATGTTCAAATCATCTCAATACACAAAAGACGGCTGATCTATTATGTGCCACTGCTTCAAAACCTGGACCATCCATCTCCAAGAATAGTTATAAGCCAAAAAGGACTGTCTCAGCATCTGCAAAGATGCGGATGGAGAAGGGATATTGTCACACCCCAACCTTGACGGCGGAATCGTCAAGATGTGATGGTCAAGATTGTTCACAACCATATAACGCTATATTTAAATGTAATTATTAAATTTATAAGTTTCAAGGATATTACAATCATAAGTCTCAAAACATGAAATAATCCCCAAAATAAGCTAAACGAAACATAGTTTTTTTTATTCAATTATCTAGGTCCAAATCCTAGTTTATTGCAAGCTTCAAAAGACCACCTTAAACTTGGGGATTACCTGAAACATGATAAAAATAAAAAGGTCAACTAAAAATAGTTGGTGAGTTTCCAAGGTTTTCATACATAATATGATAAGGTTACAAGTAGCAATTCATATCATAGGTTATAAGTTAGTAAGGTTATAGAACACATATCGTTACAACCAAACCTCGACTTGATTACAAGTATATAAGATTGGCTAAGTGTATTTGGTTCCCATGATGAACAAGCAGACATCATCAGGAGCCGGCAATACCTCGGCTTTAGCACCAAATAGGCTCATCAGGCCCAAAGATCTAAGACGTTGTCAGGCTTACAATAGTTAATGATTGTAAACAAACTATGTATCTCATATAATCACTTACAACACACAAATAACCACGACAAAATATAAAGATGAATTTCAAGTGCTTTACAAGTCTCAAACGTTTATAAGTGTATGATGTATAAGTATCATGTTTCACACCAAAATACTGTGAAAAATGTAAAAAAGGGCATGGAAACTCACATGGAAAATAAGTATAAGAATGATGATTAATAAGAAATATAATAGGCGTCATTCCAACGTGACTCGTTACAAGGCACCTAAATATATATAAATACAAGATTTAAATTTAATAATAAGTTTTAATGAATTAACTAGGACTAAGAGTTCAATTTGGGTATTTGAGCATTTCTTTATAAGTACTTTATATATAAAAAAATAAAAAATATATACCTTATATGTTTAAATATAGAGAAGTGAAATTGAATCGTTTGTAATAATTATTAAAGTTTAAACATAATATTTGAGTAATTATTTGAAATAACCATGATTTAAACAATAATAAATGAAAAGAAACGTTTAGACCTGATTTATTAATTATTATTTAAAATTCAATTTATAAGAAATTATTCAAAAATGATCTTTGTTAAAATGTTTTATTACAAAGACATTTATTTAATTAAACTTGAAAAAATAATAGAAAATGTTTGGTGGCTAAAAAAATATCAGATTTTTACAAAAATAATTTTTATATATATTAAACTTTTCCATTATTTAATTAAGGCTGAAAAAGCCTTTAAAAAAATGTTGGAGGATGCCCGAGTTCGAACCCGGATCCCCTTTGGGTATACACAAGACTTCAACCGGCGGGCCAGCACCCTAAGACTTGTTTAGACTTCGTTTCAAATCTTTAAAATATATAATTACACAAACCCCTCTTCTATGAACCCTAGGTCTCGGATTCAATCCGATTGACCTGAATTTGAGAACGATAATTTAATTAAACATGGGGCTTTAATTCCCCATGTAAAACCGAGGCTAGGTGTGTGTATGGCTTACGCGATTTGGTACGAATTGATGAAGATAATTACGAGCACAACCGCGATCGTGGGAGTAACTCGATTTGGTATGAATCGATAAAACCACCCGAATTAACTTCGTGTAAAGCTTGAGGGGTTGATTCCGACCAAAAGCCCCTTATCAATTTCAACTCAACACTCCCGATCAATGATGAACTCTCAGTTGCAAATTGCGATGTTCTATCGACTCTAATTCTCCTGATAATCGTTGTTTTGATGTAATTAAACATATAATTGAGTTCCAAATGAAAAGGTGTACGTTTATGCTCAATTATTTCAATTACTAATTCGATTTGATAACTGAAATGAGTGAAATTGATTTCGGTTTTGGTTTCAAGTTTTTATTCGTTGGAAAACCTTCGGTTTGTTCGAATTACTGGAGGTTAAGGTTTCGAAATTGACTTAGATAGGTGCGACTTAATTGCGTTTTAAAACGAGTCTTTTGGTTTGTTTAAGGCTCGCCGGAGGTGGCTGGAACCCCTTGGCCGGCGGTCGACAGGGAAGAAGGGGATAGGGGGGTTGGTTTTTGAATTTACACAAAAGGTCCCTGTAGTTTTTAAATGTTGATATTTTATGCTGAAACTTCAATTTAAAGTTTATAAATTAACATTAAGACCCCCTAAACTTTAACTACTTAAAGTTTTAAACATTGTTAACTTTTGTGACTCTTACAAATTATTTTTATTATTATTATTGTTACTATTATTTTAGTTATTATTATCCTCATTATTATTATTAGTATTATTATTATCAATATTATTATTATTATTAATATTATTATTGTTATCGTTATTATTATTTAATATTTATATTTTTAATTTTCATACATAAAAACTTAATAACAATAGTGAATAAGCATAAACAACACATGAGTTTCAAAATTGACAATAATAATCCATGTAAGAATAAACGAAGTTAAAAGTCTATTAACCAAATATACGTGATATTACAGTCTCCCCAACTTAAAAGAATTTCGTCTCGAAATTAAGAATGAAACTATACGAATAAGAACGGGTATCACTTCTTCATGTGCTCTTCACGCTCCCAAGTGAATTCAGTGCCTCGCTTATTTTCCCAGCGAACCTTGACAATTTGGGGTTGTTGTGGTTCTAGTCTTTTTCATAATGCGGTCCATGATCTCAACAGGTTTCTCGACAAAATGCAATGACTCGTCAATCTAGATGTCTTTTAATGGGACATGCAGACCTTCATCAGCCAAACACTTTCTCAAATTTGAAACATGGAACACAGGATGAACTCCACTAAGGTCGGAAGCTAGTTCCAGTTTATAAGCCACTTTACCAATCCTTTTCAGGATTTTGAAAGGCCCTACAAATCTTGGAGCCAGTTTACCCTTCTTTCCAAAGCGAACCACACATTTCCCCGGTGAAATCTTAAGAAGAACCATCTCCCCAACATGGAATTCCAATGGCTTACGTCGCTTATGAGCATAGCTCTTTTGTCAACTTCTTGCCACTTCAAGGTTCTTGCGGATTATAGAGACTTTATCGGTCGTTTCATGTATAAGTTCAGGACCAGTGATGAAGTTTTCACCAAAATCTGTCCAGCAGATCGGTGAACGACATTTACCACCATAAAGTGCTTCGAATGGTGCCATCTTGATACTCGAGTGGTAACTATTGTTATACGAAAATTCCGCGAGCGGTAGATGCGTATTCCAATCACCACAAAATTCAAGGACAAACAGGCGTAGCAAATCCTCCAAGGTTTGGAGCGTTCGCTCGGTTTGGCCATCAGTTTGATAATGGTATGCCGTGCTTAGATCTAGTTATGTACCCAAGAGTTCTTGTATAGAAGACCAAAAATGTGAAGTGAAACGAGCGTCTCGGTCGGATATGAAGTGCAGAGGTACCCCATGACGACTTACAATCTCATCAACGTATATACGAGCCAATCTTGATGTCTTGTAAGTGTCGCGTATGGGTATGAAATGTGCCGATTTGGTCAATCGGTCAACGATCACCCATATGCTATCATGTCCTCAGGAGGTTCGGGGTAGCTTAGTTATGAAGTCCATGGATATGTGTTCCCACTTCCACATAGGAATCTCGGGTAGCACAAGTAATCCAGTTGGACGTTGATGTTCGGCTTTAACCTTCGTACACGTGAGGCACTTAGCTACATAAGTCGCTATATCTT